>JZKD02S1831103.1:367689-386905 GCA_000966675.3 Picea glauca | reverse complement strand
CTTGCCTCTTATTTATACTCTCCAAGTAGCTTCCTTAAAAACATCTTCTAGGTCACTTTTCCCACTTTCCTTATTTTAGGGTTAACCCACTTCTAATTTCTCCATTAAATTTATTTTTGAATTAATTTATTTTGTATTCACTTTGACTTATAGTACACTCATCACTTCACTTTATTATTTACCTTTTAAAATCTCTTAAATCACTTTGACTACTTTGACCTTTTGGGGCTTATAGATGACATATGAGGGTCCTCCAACTTTGTAAGGCCATAAATCTCAAATCGTGAGGAGTTATGTGACGTTACACACACCACCAGAAATGGAATGACAAGCACTATCCATATATGATAGTTTCACTGAAAAATTTACTGGCATTCATCACATTATTCCACAAATAAGCATGGGTTTGCTAACCATACTTCTAGGATAACTCAATCCACAAAGCGTCTTCCTATGAGGGATTTCACCATAAGGGGACCACTTTGGAGTTCATCCATTTCTACTTATTATCAACCATGACAATACAATAATGAGCCATATTTACATCAAACAATATTGGGTCCATTACCCAACCTTTGTGCTATGGGGCTTTCTTCAAGGGTTGACATCAATGACAACCAACCTTAATTAACAATTGCAACGTCGGGAGTGTTTTCTGAGGAAGAGGCAATAATGAGAGATCAACAGCTTGAACTTATATACTCTCAGTCTAGTTTAATCTATAAGGTTTTTCCAGATGCACCACAGTCTATCATTGACAAGGACAGACACAAGACTGGACCACATGCCAATGGTATAGTTGGTTCAACACAAGCAAATCCCATTGATCCTCTATCAAATCAATTGCAACAATTGTCGATACAACAGACAATGGCCAAACAAACCTCCAGTTTAGTTTCTCCCCCTACTCAAACATCAGATGTACATAGTGTGCATTCGACAAACCTGGAGGCCAACCATTAGCCTAATGAAAAGAAGAAAGATCGAAACAAGAAGGGTAAGGGGGATAAGAAACCCACCAACAATGTTGGCGGGGGAAACACAGAGAAAATAAATTCAAAGTATTCGTGTAACCTTTGCACGGAAGATCATCCGACTCACCTCTTCTCTCGGCTTGGGGAGGCCTAGAAGTTATTGGCGTAGCAACAACCTTCTATGTTAATGAACCCATTTCCACATGGGGAAAAATTGACTCAAGCTTCTTCGAGCGCAGATGGGGGCAGTCAGGGATCCCCTCCATATTCTAGTAACCCCTCAGTCGTGAACATTTATATGTTGAAAGGTGACACTCACATAGAAACTAGGGAACATGATTATGGAATGCCAAACACTGCTGAAAAGGGAAAAGAAGCCAAAAACCTGTCAGTTCCTCTCCAGATTGAGAAGATGATGGGAGAAACAATGACACACATCTCGAAAGGTGCATTCAAGAAAGATTCGCATAATATGAATGCAAGGGTCACCCATAACTACTCTATGGTGGAGGATTTGTTAGAACCCCCTCGCGCAATGTCTACTTTGGAGGTCCTCCAGAGCTTCCTTCGCAGAGAAAGGCTCTACTAGATGCCTTGGGATCCACTAAGAGTTGTAATCCAGGAATGATCATGCTTGATACAACCGAATTGAAACCTCGTCTCCCATACCACATTGCATTTCAGATAGTAGTGGCTTACCCCACAAAATATTTTACCCAGAACATTTTTCGCACAATGGTTGATGAGGGTGCCTCGACATGCGTGATGTCATTGGTGTGTTGGAAGGACATTGGCCAACCTGTTTTGTCTTTGTCACCTAGTATGCTTACTGCTTTCGACGGTCATTATTTTAGACCACATGGAATCATCCCTTATTTCCCCATGCAGTTGGGATGGAAGACCATGTGCATCGAATTTGAAGTGGTCGATGCACCTCTCGACTACAACCTCCTGTTAGGGAGGAGTTGGACTTATGAAATTCATGCAGTGGTTGCCATAGGTTTTCGGCTCTAATTGTTTCCACACGAGGGAAGAGTTGTAACCATTGATCAGTTGTCCTTCTCCAGACCTAACCCTTCGTCAGGGACATCCACAATCCTAATGATTGATAACCCTCAGCCTAGTGTCGTCAACATGGGGGTTGGTTTGTGCCCACCTTTGATGGGTACTTTCAATTACCCACATCCTTCTAGCGATGCCAAGATGATATCAGTTGTCCCCGACTAGCATAAGGCTGAAATATTTCAAGTGTCATCATTTTGAACAACTTACTTTAATAATCTATGGAATCTTCCTTCCCCATCGGCTTCAATGAAAGGGACAGGGCATCCTGGCATGTCCATGCCCTTGTCCACGATAGAATTTGCATACAGTATTGTCTATTAAGCTTTGACAGACCCCTATCTGACTCCCGCACATGAGTTAGATCCAGTTCTCGAGCCTATTTGGGTTCAAGGTTCCCTCGCCACTACCGATTCTTTAGACTTGGTCTTGCCATTTGACGAGGTGATTATAGAGGCATTGAC
This sequence comes from Picea glauca, assembly GCA_000966675.3. Lineage (NCBI taxonomy): Eukaryota > Viridiplantae > Streptophyta > Pinopsida > Pinales > Pinaceae > Picea > Picea glauca. The sequence continues at coordinate 384,405 of JZKD02S1831103.1, read as the reverse complement.
TGGTCCACACAGACCCTAGGATGATCTCTATCATAGATCATATTTCCTCCCAAAGTTGAGAAGAATAGAGGCAAGAGAATTTATGTTGACTATGACTGGAGATAGGTCTTGTCTTGTTAATCCTTTGGCTATGCACATAGTTTATGCTGAGGGTAACATGGAAACTATCATTGAAATGATACCCATTGACATCTCTAGAACTCCTGGCATCGTGGAGAATGTATTTGTCAGAGCAGACTGATCCCCCGAAGAGATTCAGATCTATACAGATTTATTTAAGGAATTCCACGACGTTTTTTCCTGGTCTTACGAGGAAATGCCAGGCATCGATCCAAGAATTGTCGAACATGAAATAACAACTTTTTCTTACGCCAAGACAGTCCGACAGAAGCTTCATCTTGTTAATCCTCAGAAAGTGGAAGATATTAAGGCTAAAGTAGAGAAAATTCTCAAAGCTGGTTTCATCTACCCCGTTCAGTTGACTCAATGGGTGTCAAATCCTATTCTGGTGAACAAAAAGTAGGGAACGATTCGTGTGTGTATGGATTTCTTTGATTTGAACAAGGCCTATCCAAAGGATAATTTCCCCACCCCATTCATTGATCAGATTGTCGATGAATGCACAGGCTGTGAGGTATTTTCTTTCATTGATGGTTTTTTGGGATACAATCAGATACAGATTAAGCCCGAAGACCAGCATAAAACAACTTTTATTTGTCCATGGGGTACATTTTCTTATCAGAAAATACCTTTTGGCTTGAAGAATGCTAGAGCCACTTTTCAATGCGCCACGTCTTTTGCTTTCCACAACCTTAGAAATATAGTCGAGGCTTATCTCGATGATTTAACATCATGATCTCATAAGAGAGATGATCATCCTACACACCTACGACTAATCTTTGAGCGATGTCACTACTATCGGATTCACTTGAATCCAAACAACTACATTTTCTGCATGACGTCGAGTCGTCTTCTAGGTTTCATAGTTTCGACAACATGGATCTTGGTCAATCCTCTAAAGGTGGAGGTGATAGTTCAGTTGCCTCCCCTATGCACCATCCCTCAACTTCAAATTTTACAGGGTAAAGCAAACTTTCTTCGGTGTTTTATCGCAAACTATGCCAAGATCACTAAAGGGTTCATGCATTTACTCAATAAGGGAGTCCATTTATTTTGGGACGAATCCGCTCAACACTCTTTCGAAGCGTTGAAACATGCTCTCACGTCTGTCTCTCTGCTTCGACATCCTAATTATAATAAAGATTTATTATTGTACTTGGCCACTGTAGAGTCGACCATCGGTATGGTCTTGGTTCAAGAGGACGATCTTCTTGAAGAGCATGTGATTTATTACCTGAGCTGAGGCCTGGCTAGACTAGAATTCAACTACTCCCATGTTGAGAATCTTGTGTTGGCAACAGTGCATGCTATCCAATGGTTCCGTCATTGTATTATGCTTCGTAATACCACCGTCGTTGCTGTTGTGAATCCATTTCGATATGTGTTGACACGATGCGTCATCGACAGAAATATCAATAGATGGATCGTTATCCTCTAGGAATTTGAATTGGATTTTGTTTCTGCGAAATCCAAAAAGTCACTGGTCTTTGTAGAACTTATATCAGAAGTTTCGGTCGAATCAGGTGATGTTACACCTGAAGAATCACCGATTAAAGGAGATATTTTTATGATTTCATCTTCGAACCCCTAGTATGGAGATATACTAGTCTATCTCCAAACTTTGAAGTTCCACACCTCTGCTTCTCGTGATGAGCATCGACGTATACACCATCAGGCAAAAAAATATCTCATACTCGATGACACTTTGTATCGTCGAGGTGTAGATTGCATCCTTCGCCGATGCCTCACTCATGAAGAAGCAGAACATGTTCTTAATGACTGCCACACTGGAGCATGTGGTGGTCATTTGTTTGGGTTGGAAACAACCCAAAATATTCTACAAGCTAGTTACTTTTGGCTGACGTTAATCACAGATTGCGTTGAATCGGTCAAGAAGTGCCATCTGTGTCAGATATTCTCTCAAAAGATGAGGGCACACCCAGCTCCCATGTTTCTCATCATTATAGTTGGTCCCTTCACCAAGTGGGGGATTGATTATACTACATGCCACCTAGCTTCAACCAGGGGGCATCATTATATCATCGTAGTAGTAGAATACTTCACAAAGTGGGTTGAAGCTATGCCAACATTAAATAATGATGGCGAGACACAAACTCTCTTTATTTTCAATCATATAATATCAAGGTTCGACATCCCAAAGGAGATTGTCACTGACCATGGTAGTAAATTTCAGGATAAAATGATGTCCGAGTTAACATAAAATCTTGGGTTGAGGCAAGAGAATTCATCACCCTACTACCCATAAGCAAATGGTTAGGTGGAGGCCGTGAATAAGTCTGTCAAGACGATACTACAATGAACAATCAATTCTGCCAAGTCAAATTGACATTTGATGTTGTACTTGGCAGTATGGGCCTACCGAATGTCTATAAATACCTCCACCGGTTTCTCACCCTTTCAACTCATTTATGGGTTGGAAGAAGTCTTGCCTATAGAGTGCTAGATCCCATCTCTAAAGTTGGCAGTACATTTATTTCTAGACACTTCATCGCTTGAGGAAAGATTATTACATCTTGAGCAACTCGATGAGAAATGATGTGATGCAGACTTGGCTAACGAGGCTCACAAGAAATGAGTCAAGTGTTAGTATGATCGGTTCGTTCATCCTCATATTTTTTCCGAAGGTGACCTTGTCCTGGTCTACAACCAAGATAAGGATCCCTTGGGGGCAGGCAAGTTCAAACCCATGTGGTTCAGACCTTTCATCATGAAGGAGGTATTAAATAAGGGCACTTATTTTCTGGTTGAATTTGAGGGAAATGCTTTGGCAGAGCCTATAAATGGGCTCTACCTCAAGAAGTATTACTCGTAGGTGGGTCACCTTGGGTAACTTCTTGTACATATGTATAGTTTTTATACATTTAGTTTTTGTCTTTTTTTTATGGACATGTCATTATTTATGTCATCATTTTCACTGTGGCAGATGTCAAGTGAATCAGAGGTGTTCGTTGGGTTTGCAAACGATGCTAGCTGACACACTTAGAGGCTTGCTTCTGCAACTTGGGTGATTTTCATGCCTCAAGTCTAGTTGTTATCTTCTGGAGGCATATGTTTAGGTGACGCCACAAACAATGTCACCGAGTACATCGCAGTGATAGATTTTCTTTGTGATGCCTTGATGCATGGCATCTCTCACCTCTGGGTCTACTTAGATGCACAACTAGTTGTGTCCCATTTAAATAGGGTTTATAGAATTTATGATCTTACTCTACACTGACGATTCCTTAGGGTACGTCTCTTATAATGTATCTTTGATTACATTACGTATATCCATATTCCTAGGAGATTAAATCAAATGACAGATACTCTAGCTAATCAAGTGTTATATTGGCATATTGCACACACATACACATGTACATACATTTGTAAAAATGTGATCCATAAGACATAAAAGATGTAAATACATATATATAAATATAAAAAATGTTAGAGTACATACGTGGGCGCGAACGCCTCAAAAATAATGTGTTTGGTATACATCACAGAGATTATACCCTCAAAAATATACAAACGAGTCCCCTCGGCACACAAGTGGTCAACCCTAGCTAATCACGAGGCTTGTTGGCCCTGCCATAGTGAACGACTACGTTTTCCAAATGCTGAAAAAGATGGACCTAGGTCCATGGTAGCCTAACTACGTGAAGTTGCATCGATGGTGGGAGATCCTCGATCTCAGCCATGGGAACTGTATGAGTGAGCGCGGTGAGGTTCCACTCCACCCGTATCAACACTCTCTCAGCCTCTCTGACTGGAGGTTCCCCTGCTTCTACTGCTAGTCCAATGACTGTTGTTGGTGTTGCCTCTAGTCGAGGACGCCACCTCGTCCTTGCAAATTCTGTTGGACGCACTGGCCCCACATATGTACATAACAGATACATAGTTGTCAGATGTTTTGGTACATATAAAAATGATATATACAAAAAGAAACTAAAAATTAAATAACTTAAAAAAACAAACATACCTATCTCTCCTCGCTATCCTCCAAGAGGTACGGGCATGTCTAGATCTCTGGAGAAGTTGATTCTGGCATAGGGGTAGTCCTCTATGGCCTGAATTTGCCATGCCCACTAGTCAAAAAACGTATTTTCGAAGGCCTCTATGGTCCTTCCTCCCCCCTTTCGCGACAACAATGCCTCTCAACTACACACCACTGAGAAGGAGGCCACATGCCCCCGTACTGTCTCTCGTGGACTCTGTTAGCGATCAAATAATTCATTCTGAAATTTGTTTGAAAAATGATTCCTCTTATTGTGGGGGACTTTTGAATACCTTACCAAGCTCTAAATTCAGATCTAAAAGTACCATTGGATATATTAGGATGTCTAGTTGTCAATCGACTATTCAAGCATGTAAAACAGACTCTCCACGGCTAATAAATTTGATTTTTCCCAAGGCAGTTTTTTTTTTTTAAATATGTGATTTCACTGGCTTATTGGTTTTTCTCACAATGTAGTGAGCCAGTGAAAGTTTTCCTTTTCACCAACTAAAGGGGGAGATTCAGGACAAAAGAGCCAGTGAAAGCGCAGAAGAGTCCAGAAACGTTTTTTTTTCTGCCCAGATCACGATTTTTGGATTCTTGAACACGTGGGAAAGGTGTTAAATGATGGATAATAATTAGGAGAAGCTAGAATATCTTTCTCATTAAGTTTTAAATACATATGGTAAGGAAATAACACCAAATGACATGATTAATATTGACATAAATCGCCCAGTCATCAAAGACAGATTTCTGAATCTATGATTTTCATAAGAAAATTGCCAAATAATGCTTCAGCTGTCAATTTCGACTTATGATGATAATATTAGATCATATATGCTAAAGATTCATTTTGATTATGTTGACTTTTAGGTATTTCAGATCCATTAAAATAGGATCTGAAATATTGATGTAAAGGCTATAAAGCCACATACTGTTGATGAACCAAAGGGTTCGATTTTGGATACATGGACTACACTATATTGTAAACATCCTTTTCATATGATAATACAAATCACAATTTTCTCTCTCTATTGATGTCAGATTTCACCTTTCCTTCTGTACTCTTATTCAAGTTGTTTTAACTGCAATATGACTGTCATCTCATTAGTAAGTTCATAACTTGATTAATAGTTGCTTACATTGTTTGTTAAACCCTACATTGTGTATCTAGTTTATAAGCATTGATTTCTTCACCCACTTTAAGGCTACTATATGATTATTGATCCTTGAGAGCACTGGTTCATTTGCTTATCCATTTTGACTATCTAAATGCCACACTGTAGTTGAGTTATCCCATTGATCCACACATACAAAAAACACAAAAAAAAGTTTACTTTAAGTTACCAAGCATCTTTGTCTTAAAACCTCAAAGAGTTTCTTGGAGTGATAACATACTCATGCTGGGTACCCTCTCGAAGAAGAACGAGCACAAAACGATATCGAACCCAAATTTTTTGTTGCTCCGCCCATGACACTCTGTAAGCTATCTCTTCATGCAGTCAAGCATGGTAGTGCTCCAGTCGAACACTCGTGCATTCAACCACTACACTGCACAATACATGTGCGCCCGAGAGGTCCGACGTAAGGCCGTGGATCCAGTGATCAACCCAATGAGTAAAACTATCACTTTCAGTGATAGGTTGGTGATCTTGTGGATTGACACCTGAGAACCTACCTTCTCAGTGTTGACCTCACAATGTAGTTCGATCATCTTGGCAATGTTATGAGGCCCCGGGGGAAACAAATGCAAGTTAACTGGTTCCCCTCTCCTCGAGAGGCCAGTCAAAAAGTAAATATCCTCAGTCGTTGGAGTCAACGACTACCCCTTGATCATAAAATCCTTTGTGTCGAGGTGCCAATAGTCTACCAAGGCATTCAATAGCCTAGGTTGTGCCCTCATGAGTGGGCACCAAAATAACTTCCATAACCCACATTTTTTTAATGCGGTGACAACTACAGTGTCCTCTTTGACCAAAATATCAATGTCTTCGTGCTCCCTCTCTCTCCAATGGATGTACATCCTATTGAACAACAGAGAGGGGGGGGGGTGAATTAGTTGTACCTTTGCTTAAACAATTATGCTTATTTTAAACTCTTTACACAGCATTTAATGATAGTCACAATAATGCAGGGAAGTAAGCAATAGAACATTCAACATCAGTCACACATATGAGATACACAGAGACAAATATTTCCCGAGGAAACCCATACAGGGTAAAAACCTCTTCTTCTTTATATGATAAGTAATATTTACATTATTTACATTATCATACATATGAGAACCAACTCATAATGAGGCTACAACCTCTATTTTGCAAGCTTCTACTTGCTGAGAGCACCAAATCTTTGGATTCTCTAGCACCAACTAGAAGGAAGCACCAACTCCCTGGTTTCTCTAGCACCCACTAGAAGGAAGCACCAACTCCCTCAGTGTTCCAGCACCAACTGGATGGAAGAACCAACTTCCAGTCACACAGGCACAAACCTATATAACAGAGAACAACAGTTCTCCCTTGCACCATCCTGGTTTCTTTGGCTGCAACCAGATGGAAGCTACAACTCCCTTTGTTCAAGCACCCACTTGAACCTTTGAGGACAATAGTCCTCTCTAGCACCTCTCGACCAACCTGAAATATAAATCTTTGTTATTAAGACTTATTACAGTGATATAAAGTTCTTCAATGGCTTACCGGTCTCATCACTATTCTGCTACATTGCACTGCTCTATCTACATCAGTGTCTTCTGCACATTCCTTGTTCTTTCTGTTCTTTTGCCTTTTATGCTCTCTACACCATGTCCCTTCAATGCACCATTCCCCTTCTATGCATTTTTGTTGCTGCGCTCTGCCTCCTTCTTCACACCTCAATCACACTCAACAACAACCACCATTTCTTCTTTGTTCAACATTTTTATAGTCTTTGTGCCCCTTGTGCATGCAATATGCTTCTTTTTCATGCATCCTCTCCACATCAGGTTTTTTTTCTCCACTTCACTCTTCCACTTCTGTACCATCTCCTGTGTGCCACATTGTATCACTATGTTCTTCATCTTGTGCTCATTGTGAGTGCTCTACCTGATCATCATTGCAACTCTTCAGCTTCTCTAGCGGTCCCACCCACGCGTCCAACATCACTGGGTGTTATCTCAAGATTCCTTAGCTTCTCTGGCAGTTGAGACTCTTCGTCTTCTCTGTCATAGACGAGCTCATCCTCTGGTAGAAACCATCATTTGTTTCTAGTAGTTACACTGTGAAGTGCAACAGTAGCCCTCCGATCTTTTTCAAATTCATATGCATTGTTGAATTGACTTCATTGAATCTTGCATTCATTTTTCCATTTCGCACTTTGGCATTTCGGGATCCTCGTGGTTAATATTTCATTACTCTCCATGTCTCGATCCTCGAAACTTCGAAATGGATATTTCCGCTTCAAGTTCTCTTCTACATTTCTTCGACGATGTGACCACCAGAATATGACCTCTCTCCAATCACACAAGCGCTTCGATCTCCAAATCAACGGTCCTTGATCTGTGGTGATCGGATGACTATCATCTACCCTGGGACTTTAGCCTTCGGGACTTTGGGGGAGTAATGGAGTTAAAAATCCCAAAGAAAAAAATCCTGGAATGAGGTCAGTCTTGCATCACTCGATGACATGTCGTGATTGGAGTGGCTATCACGTGTCACTCAAAATTGTGATTTCCAGTGGCCTAAAATGCCTAATCAACTCGACACTTGTCATTTTTTGATCGTGCCACGTGTCATAGTCTTCCACCTGTCCTTTCTGACGTGGTCTGCCACATTCTCCTCCTGGATCTATTGGCCTAGATCACTTCATGATTTCGACATTCATGATGTGAATGTTCTCGACACTTCCAAGTCCCAGTCTACGAAACTATGAAATAAAGTCAGATCAGCTTTTCGGCTTTTCACACTTTGCAACTTCGGGACTCCTGTGATGAGGAGTCTTGACACTTGACTCCTCCATCTCCCAGTATCTGAAACTCCGGTATCCGAAACTGTCTCTTGCTTTCAGGATTTCGGCATTTCGCATTTCACGATTTCGGGACTCATGTGGTGAAGTGTTTTGACACTTCAACTCTTGGTATCCGGAATTGTCTCCTACTTTCAGGATTTTGGCATTTCACATTGCACGATACTAGGACTCCTGTGGTGAAGTGTTTTGACACTTCAACTCCAGGTATCCGGAACTGTCTCCTGTTTTTTGGATTTCGGTGTTTCACATTTTGTCGTTTCAACATTTCAGCACTCCTGTGGTGAAGTGTTTTGACACTTCAACTCTCGGTATCTAGGACTCCAAAATGGAGTTATTTCTCGGTCTTTAAAACTCTTGTTGATGTGCCTCTTTCAAGATTTCAGGAGTCTGGATTTTTCAATTCCGAGACTCCTGTGTTGAAGAGTCTCAACTCTTGACTTCTCAATCTCCCGGTATCCCAAACTCTGAAATGGAGTCGGATCAACGTATTCCGGCCTTTCTCATTTCGTCGTTTTGACATTCTTGTCATGAGTTGCTTCCTTGACTCCTCCAATGCCCAGTATCCGAAACTCCGAAATGGAGTTTACGCTTCTGATCTTTCCATGCAATTATCCCTACGCTGTTGATCTTCCTTGCCTGCTTGTTTGCCATCAAATAAACAAGCACACTCTTGCACTCTTCGTGCACCTCTGCACTATCTCTTCTGAGCTTATGTTGTCCCTATTTTTCCATCACTGCATACTCTAATATTTCCATCAATGACAAGCACATCTGCCTAAAATCATGCCAACACATCTTGTCACATGACAAGTTCAAAGGGAGAGTTAACTCTTGTTTTTCATTTTTTCTATGTTATTGAGGGTTGACGTGGGCTATCTTGGACACAATCGCGTATTCACATGGGCATATTGTTTTCTTCTTATGGGAATACACGATTTTTCCTTGGACAACCCATGTACACATAGGGCCACCCTTTTTTAAAGGGGCACGCACCCCCAAAAACCAAAAGAAATGCATAAAGGAAGTATGGAAATGCAAGAGGGGTTAGTTTGTACTTACTTGGTCAGAGCGGAAGTTCATTTAGTCCTCTGAAGCTCCCAGAATCAACTCTTTTAGCAAAGGGGTCTTTTTATATTTTTGGTTAATTCTCAATTTGCAATGGTGAAAATTAGCTGTCAGCTTCTATTTATAGACTTTTTTGGCCTTTTTTGCCACTTTGTTTTTAACCCTTTTGTGATTTTTTCTGACTTGAAAACCATATAGTGTGGTTCTTGAGTCTCTCATTGGATGTTATGATACACTTCACTTTTGATTTTGAAAACCTTTTTGGGATATGGGTCATTTTTAAAAGTCCTTTGGTAAAAGTCGTTTTTCCAACATTTTGCATTTAAGTTAGGATTCCACCTCCAATTTTTGCATCTCATTTTCTTTTTCGCTTTGCCATAGGATTGATCCTACCAAAATGCGGTACAGAACCATCATTGTTGCTTTATAAGTACCGTGGTGAGGTGGTATATCATACCTCTACATAGATTCCCTAGATAGATCCTTATTGCATTTTGGCATCCATGTCGTCGTTAATGACTTTAGGCTCGAGAGTCCTTGTTAGTCCTAACCTGATTACAAGATTGAGCCCCATACCTCTGATGTGTCATCACTTTTGGCCTTACCCTCAGGACATCCAAAAAACATTCCTCTTTAAGCCCTTTTCAGACTCTCTAAACATGAAAAGATTATCGAGCAATCTTGTTTTCCTTCACGCTCGCCAAACTAAAATTTGAAGGCACATCTGTCCAGCGGTAGTTTACCCCTTTTTCGGTCCGGATGGTCAATTTTACGAGCAAAGGTATACTCTAGGAACTTCGGTTCACTAGAAGAGTATTCTCATGTATGCGTTTAACCCTTTTTTGGGCCTGGGGGACTAAATTTACGAAAAAGGAACCCCCATGGAGTCCATAGTTAAGCTCTTTTCAGACTCCCTAAAATTGAAAAGATTTTCGAGTGACCTTGTTCCTTCACACTCATTAAAATTGTCCAGAAGAACATCCCCTATGGAGTCCATAGTTAAGCTCTTTTCAGACTCCTTAAAATTGAAAAGATCATTGAGTGACCTTATTCTTTCACACTCGTTAAATTGGTTCAAAAAAACATATACTGGCATGAGTTTACCCCTTTTTCCAGCCTATAGATTAAGAAGGAAAAAGGTACACCTCGAGAGATTCGTCTCACCAAGAGAGTTCTCCTAAGTAGATTTTATACTTTTTTGGGCTAAGGAGACTAAATCTAGAAAAAGGTTGTGAGTCCATAGTTAATCTCTTTTCAGACTCCTTAAAATTGAAAAGATTGCTGAGTGATCTTGTCTTTGTCACACTCATTAAAATTGTTTTGGACGTATTTTAGGTGCTATTTTACCCCTTTTTCGAACCGACTAGACTACCTTCGAAAAATGTACCCTAGTGGATTCTTCTTTTACATTTTTTCAGATTCTCTAAACATGAAAAAACTACCGATCTTACCTTCTCTAGGCTCGTGAAAAATACATTGAAGGGGGTTTCATCGTGTCTTGCTAACCACATTTGCATCTCTGCATCTTTGGCCTAATTTTGGCTCCATGTTGCTCTCAACTAAACCTTTGAAGCATGCCTTATACACAAGCCTTGTATCACTTTTCCTCTGCGACTTGACACCTTGAACCATGGAGGATTTTTCCCTGAGTGTCCTTTTCTTGCACATGTCTCCTTACTATGATCATGAGTGTGTTCCTTGCACTTGGAACTAGTATGCTTGCGACACTCGTTCCTCCTTTGTAACGTAACATTATTTTATTCTTTTTCAAGCTCTTTCTCTTAGATTGTCCAACCTATACCCATATTAGATCTCACTTTCAAAATATTTATCACACTACCAACCTTCCTAACCTCTTAACTCAACAAAAGTATGGTGTTCTTGGAAAGCTTCTCTTAATGCTTTTTGAGCACAGAAACAAAATTCTAAAGAATCATAAGTAATCAATTACCCTTTTAAGGTCCGATAGACCAATTCGGTATTAATGGATGTCAATCATCATCATCATCATGATCAATATATAAAACATATATTATATATGCTCTAATATATAAAACATATATTAATGTTTTATATATTAAAACATATATTTGTTGGATCATGTTGTCATTGATGCCAATGGTTTGATTGATTGATGTCAAGTGATTGATTGATGTCAAAGTATTAATTGATTAATGATTGATGTAATGTAATATGTATTTTCCTTGATGAGAATGCATAGATGAAGATGGATCAATGTGGTTTCATTGGTATATGAAGCATTGTTGGAAAAATGTATAGATGACTCATTATTGCCTTATCATGATTGATAAGGTGCACAAATGGATGAACTCCAAAGTGGTCCCCTTATGGTGAAAGCCCTCATGGAAAGACTTGCAGATTGAATTATCCTAGAAGAATGTTTGGAGAACCCATGATTGTATGTGGAATAATGAGATGAAGATCAATGAATTTGTTGGTGAAGCTATCCTAGATGGATAGTGCTTGTCATTCCATTTTCGGTGGTATGTGGAACGTCACATAACTTCTCATGGTTTGAGAGTTATGGCCCTATGAAGATGAAGGATCCCCATATGAAGGCTTGAAGCCCCCAAGGTCAAAGACGTCAAAGTGACCTACAAGAATAAATCATTATTTAAATGATAAAGCAAAGTGACAAAGTCAAGGTGGATTATTTAAATAATAAAGAGTAGTGAAAAAATTAAGAAGGAATATTTAAATGATAAAGTATTGGAGAGCTTTCTATTTATGGAAAGTGGTTAACCCTAAAATAAGGAAATTATGTTAAGTGACCTAGAAATAGGTTAAGTGACCTAAAAAATGGGTTAAGTGACCTAGAGGATGAAAGTATAAATAAGATGAAAACGGTCTCTTGTAAAACATCTTTTTTGTGGATCAATGGAGAGCTTCTTGTGAGAATATCTTTTGGAGTATTGATGGAGAGCTTCTTGTGAGAGCATTTTTGGTGTGGATCTCTTGCGTATGATTAGAGATCTATTCTGAGAAAGAGAGCTTGAGGATGATCTCATGGATGCATTGAAGTTTTGGCAAGTCTGAGATCATGACGGAGAAATTCTTAGAATTACAGAAAAACCCTATTTTCTGGTGCATACGTGGGTTGTCTATGTATAGGGTGAGTATACACGAGCTGTCCGTGTACATGGAGCGTACAATGGATAAAATCATGGATATTTGTGGTTGAGATGATGACAAGTTGTTGAAGACTGAAGCAGGTTCCAGATCTACATTCTATGGGCTCAGATCTATCACTGAGACACTGGTATGGTTACATTATTGTCTTGATGGATAATATTGCTTGTTGTGTTGTGAATGCCTAGGGCATTCTTGGTATAGTTTCTATGATGTGGTTTATGTTGGTTGATGGAGTGAGCAACACTCTTATGATTCAGTACTGATATGATGTCTATAGTATTTTTATTGGTTATGCATGATTGAGTAGCATTCATATTGATTGGTTGTGAAGCATAAGTAAGCTATTGGAGAGCTTGAATGTGTTGTGACTAGCTGGTGGTCAGTTTGGATAGTGAGAAACAAAAGAGAATGATAAATTGGTTGCATAGGATATGAGTTGATCTTGAAGGATAAACCCTAATATCTCAGAAGGTATACGCAGGCTATAGTACTATTTGTGATCATATACACAGGTTGTAGTACTGCTTGGGCACGTATACATGCGGGCTGTATTACTGGTAGGGCACGTACATACGCACACTGCACTATCGATAGGTCGCGTACCTATTGCAGATTGATATCTGTTGAGGATTGTTGCCTCATCTCAGTTGGTACTGAGGATGTAAGCTGAGTCTTGCATTATAGAGCTCGTGCTCTTGTAGAGTTGTACTCTATTCAGTTGTTGTTGAAAAACCCCAAGGATTGTAGCCCAGGTGGATCATCTCAAAATTTGATAGATTTAAAGGATTCAAAATGCAAAGTAAAGCTTACAAAGTGGAAGATCTCATCAGCAGCTTTCCGGTGACGTTCGTTTCGGGAAAAACGACCTCCAGATGACAAAGATATCAGCAGTGGAAGTTTCATCAAAGATGTGAAAAATGGTTAGAAATGGTTAAGAAATGTAATTTGGGGCTATGGGAATTGAACCCAAGACCTTGTGAAAAGGCCACGATGACCCCATGTTTTGTAAAAAATGGGATGGTCAAGGGATTATCCCTTAACCTTGCCAACACCGAGGCCCCCCTTGGTATTTAAATGTTATTATAAACCATGCCATATGCCCACATCAATTATATGCCAAACATATTTATTAAACCAACCATATAATATAATGCACCATACCATATCAAATCGCGCCATATATATATATACCATATATATGCGACTTCATAAGTTATAACCATATAATATATACCATGTATTAAACCAAATGCACCCAAAACCATATGTTAAAACGATATGCCATATCATATGCGTGGGAGGAGAAGCCCGCGGGTTTGACCTTGGGACTTCCACCCTCCCTAACCACCATAGCTACCAATGCGCCACCTCCATGGGACATGGAAAGAAGTGGCGAAGTAATATTAAAATTTGTCGAGATTTGGGGGATTTTGGAGGGCGCGTGGCGCATGGTTCGCGCCTCCTTAAACCATTGTTTTCATTATTTAAATGAGCATGAGCACGGATCCCAAGGGAGGATTTTTGATGCAGGAAGAAACTGGCACACAACCTGAGGTGGTTCTTCATAGTGATCGAGGTAAATTTGCACATAGATCGAGGTGGTTTTGCACACAGATCAAGGTGGTTCTGAATTTGCACGCATCTCAAGGCCGTACAGACTATACAGATCAGAGGTAGATTTTGGGAATTGTGCCAAGAAGGGCATTCTGAGTCCAGTTCGGAAATATATCGAGTTTATACTCAAAAGTCTCATTTTTTTGCAAGGATTCCAGATCCAACTTTAGTTTTTTCATTCAAGCATCCAGACAGAAAAGTGCTCACAGAATCTTTCAGATATACCGAAAGGTATTCTTGTTCATACTTAAAAGTCTCAGAATTTCATCTAGCAGTTGTTGTTGAAGTCTGTTATTGTGTAAGATAGACAGAAATCATAAGTCACTTTGTAAGCATTTTGAATACTTAATCTATCAGCCTTCCCATTTGGAAAGTGGCCCGGAGACGTAGCCAGGGGTTCTGGTGAACTCCGTTACCAATTCTTGTTCAGAGATGGTTTGCTTACATGTTTATGTGCTCATGTTCTTGATGGATGTTCTTTAATTTTTCATTACAAAGGTGGTTAACAGTTAAACTTCACATGCAAATAATGGTTAAAGACCTTGAATTTTAGATCAAGTTAAATTTCAGATCAAGTTGGTATCAGAGCGAGGTTAACCATTGCTTTGTGAGTTGATGTTAACAAGATCCAAGCTTCAGCGTGGTGAAGGAGAACTTGAAGAGTTTGATCCAGAGATTGGATCAAGAAGAGGAAGGATGTCTTCACCAAAAGGAGAAGAAACAACTTCTTCTATTCCTTCTGAAGGGGAATTTCTGAAAGATTTCATGAGAATGCAAACGATGGTAGAGGAGCTCTATCAAAATCGAAAGAAAGGTGAACAAGGTGGACCATCTCATACAGAAGGTAGAAAAGAAGGAGGTGGTGAGGAACCTCCTAAAACCCCACCAAATTATCCATCTCTTCTTGATGGTTCTATTCCTTCTCCATTTGAAAAACTAAAAACAAAATTTGATCCTAATATGCCTCATTTAAAGCTTGATATTAAGTTTGAATTACCTATGTATAATGGAGAGCTTAATGCTGAAAAACTGGACAATTGGATCCGTCAAATTGAAGTTTATTATAGAATTCAAAATTTTACTGAAGATGCTGTTAAAATTTAGTTGGCTTCTCTCTGAATTGGAGGGACTGCTCTCATTTGGTGGGAGAGCAGATCTCAAGAGGATCTTGCCACAAAAGGAAAAATTGTTTCCTCTTGGTATGAGTTCATTTCAGCACTTAAAAAGAAATTGTATCCATTAGGGTATATGCAGCAAGCTATGATGGATTGACAGAATTTGAGACAAAGTAAGGGACAAAGTGTGTAAGAATACACACAAGAATTTCGAAAAAGAGCATTGGTACTTGGTATACCTCTCTACACTCAGGAAACTCTTCTCAAATATATAGGAGGATTGGTTAGTTATTTACGTTATATGATATTGATGTTTAATCCGACTAACCTTGATGAGGTATGTGTTCAAGAAACTCACATTGAGGCAAAAGGGAAGAGTTTTCATGATTTTTTTGTAGCTGAATCTGTCCAAGCAAAAGAAGGCAAGGAAAAGTGGAAAGTTAAACATGTAGCTACAATGAAGAAGGGTGATGAGAGACCTACATGCTCGCATTGTCAAAAGCAAGGGCATGAAGAGGCAAAGTGTTGGAAGCTACATCCAGAAATGAAACCGGAGTGGTTTAAAGATTGGAAGGGGAAGCAAACAACCATGGTTATCGTTGAGGACCTTGGATCAAATTCCAAGGAAGAAACAAAGATAACAATTGTAGGTGTGAAAGGTAAATATATTGTTGATAATGATGCTAACATTGGTTCTTCATGTGCTTCTACTTCTAAAGATGATGACAATTCTAAGGATAGAAAGAGGAATGCATTGTTTCATATAAGAGTGATTACAAAATAAACAAAAGTTGACACACTCATAGATAGTGGATCTCAAGTTAATCTTATTTCAGAAGAAGCAGTTAAGCAATTGGGATTAACAATGAAACCACACAAGAAACCTTATCCATTAGGTTGGGTATGCAAAGATAAAAGATTACAAGTAACACAACAATGTGATCTAAAGTTTTCCATTACATCTAAGTTTTTAGATGAGGTTGAATTTGATGTGGTCCCACTATATATCTATGGAATTGTGTTGGGTAGTCCATACTTATATGATCGAAAAGAGATCTTCTATCTAGAACATAATCGGTATCACTTGTTTAAATAAGGAATTGAGTACATAGTGCATTCACATTCATTAAAAAATGGCAAATCATTGGGCACTACACAACAATTAAAAAGGGTTGTTAATGAAAGTCAGAATTCGGCACTTATGTCTATACAATGTAAGGAAGAAAAGAATACTAAGCATGAAAAGGAAGTGTCATTTAATTACAATGCACCTGTTTTGTTTGATAGTGTTTCTATGGTTAAAAGTCAACATGGTTTGGGTACAATCTCTTTCACATGTTCAATGTTTATATTCAACTTATTACTCATCAGCAGTATGTGGTTGGTTCCAACAATGTTGAATGAAGATGTGATTAAGAATGTGATTAATGTACTTAACAATGTCAGTGCAGTGTTGATTGTTGTATTGTTGAGTCATATGTACATGTTCCAGGAAGAATGGATAGGTGATACAGGACAAGTGAGAAAAACATGTTCTCCCTTATTTTCTGAATGATTTCATACTTTTTGTGGCCAAAAAGATTTCCAGTGGGAAGGTTTGATCCAGGTGGATCATCTCAAAATTAGATAGAGTTAAAGTATTCAAAATGAAAA
>JZKD02S1831103.1:321391-358420 GCA_000966675.3 Picea glauca | reverse complement strand
TATATATTTTTGGTAAATATTTAAAAATAGTTTTATTTAACTACAATTATTTTTTATGTATTGAAGTAAAGGTAAAACAATATGTTAAAAATGATATTTTCCACTATATTTAAAAAGTTTGGAACCATAATTTAATTAAAGACACATAATTACATGAAAAATCTTAATTTAAAAAAATAAATGGTGTACAACATTTTTAACATTGGATTGAGCATGGAAATATGATTAAAAACACCATCGAATAAAAAAAATAAAAAATAAAAATAGAAAAGTTTGAAAATAGATGAAAAAACATCGTTGAGAAAAAAATAAAAAATAAAAAATTTGAACAATTTGAAAATAAATGAAAAAACAAGCATTTAAAAACAAAAAAGTGGAAACCGTATGTATCAGAAAATTTAAAATATCAAAAAAACACTTAAAAGGGGAGGGGGGTGCTACCGGTAGCACCATTTTTAAAATGGGGTAAAAAACTTGACCCCCCCAAAAACGAGAACTTTGTAGAGTTCTCGTTAAGTTGGTAACTATGTTTGTCCTCCTCTGTTTAGTTATTCTTCCAAACACATGGAGAGTTTCTGTTGCCTCCTGCATCGTGAACTTGTGTCAATGTCATACTGCCTGAGTCTGATCATCTGTCGTGCTATTTTCCAAGGGAAGTTTTACCCAACCTGAGTCAACCTTTCTATAGTTTGCCTCTTGACCTCATGCCGGACCATCCCAAAAGTCCAATAAAGTCCTTGTTCGAAATCAATGAAGTTCTCTGCCTGATCACCGAGATCCTCTTGTCTGTTCCCGATGAGTTATCGAATACCTCTGGGTAGTGAAGTCGTACACTCACATTACACTCCTACTTGAGTTTTGAAGATCTTGAAGTAGTAGCTCGAGCTCTGAAGGCCTCATATCCAGCCATAAGGCGTCACTGGCTTCTTGAAGATGGATACTATACATGTATATCTTTGATTTTGAGTTGTAGATCCGTTGTATATTGCCCGCAGCTACACTTTATATAGTTATATGACATGGATCTGTAATGTATTTGATTGGCAACAATGATTTATTTCATCATGAGCATGGGTATTCCCGCCTCGATGAGACAATTGTTATTTTTGCAGATGACACCTCCTGAACTTTGGTCTCGGGCTCACTCACTTCGTACGTTGGTGAAGATTTTGTAATGCATTTCGGCCATCATATGCTCTTTTGAACTCACACATTAGTAGGCATCTGTTAGAACCCTAAATTGCTCCATACATGCATACCTGGCATTTGGCCCTCTTACTTGCTATTTTTTCCAAGCCATCACTGAACAACTCTTCTTAAAAACACTATTTTTGAAGATGTGTGCTTGTTGCACCACTACTTTCCGCGTACATACGCTTGTTGCACCACTACAACCCACGTACATACACTAGTTGCACCATTACAGCCCATGTATACTCACAAAAGTTGCAAAAATTAAAAAGTTGCAAGGAATTCGTTGAGATTACGGGCTATTGGGTAGTTTCCCAATGAATCCACCGCCTATAGCCCGTCACCCAACCGAATAACCATCATTTTCCCATATAAAAGGAGGTGTTGGGGTCTCATTCCTAAGACAAGCATAAGAAATATGAAACTCTGCTCGTTTCACATCCCCTCCTTGCCCCAACCACCTTGTGAGATTTGCATAAGAATTTCCCATTCTTTCCCTTTTTCCTCCATCATAAGATTATGCCACTTCCCTAGAAGGACTGTAAGAGGAGAAAGATACGTGGAAGTGCAGTTGGAGGTTGGTGAAGAGGATCCCGGACCAGGTTCGTGGAGTAGTCACTGACCTTGTTGTAAGTAAACATTGTGATATCAATAAAATGAATATTTTTTCTGTCTCGAAATATGATGTGTTAAATATTTGTATTAGATTTATACTTTATGCTAACATCTAACCCATGATTTATATATGAGATGCATGTTTTTAGTTTCTTGTTTATCTGTTTGTGAATGCAAGCCAGCCTTGGGAGGAGGTTTGTAGTCAGCGGAGCTATCAGACGCGAGAGGATCGACATCGGACGTGGAGTAAAAGGTAAAGTTACCTGATCTTTTCACTTTGTCTTTCGTGTATGAATCTGGGGCATATTCGGGGTAGTTAGAAAAGTAGGAGAATTTTAGATGGTTAGATTTGCCTACATGTTGAACCCTATTGTAGTCCATAGGGGGGTTTTCCCACTATAGCAGGTCACATTACACAACACACCACCGTGGTTCACTACTCAAAGATAGATTGGAGCCTTGTCAGTGCTTAGATCCCTCCAAGATCCTTCTCCAGCTATCCAAGATGACTCATATTAGTCTTAAATTCAAAAATGTGTTGGATATCTTCTTTGTCAAAATATTTTGTTAGTCATAAATATGGTCAAAATTAACTTGTTATTTTTAGCAAGCAATATAGAAATTGTCTCCTTTTTTATTTAATCAGATCCAAAATCATAGGATAGAAGGGGAATTCGACCTCTCTAGCTTAGTAAGGTAGTTTATCTATATAATGGATCATTTTGAATGTGCTAAGGGTTGGCAGAAGTATAAAGGACAAATCTTACTTGAATATTGTAGAAACTTCTGAATTTGAGTGAAATACTAGTGCATATGTCCAGAGTTTCTTCATACCAAAGATTCATGTGGTTCTGACATGAAGTATGTGCTTCCTTTCATGTATGTTATTCTAATTTACTTTACCTTTAATTTGCAACAATTTATATGTTTAAATTGGATATCAAAGGGTCTAAAATTGATCTAAATAGTGCTTTAGATTCAAGCAATTTAAACTTTGTTTTTCTTTCTTAACTTATCAGAATTCATATTTCATGGTTCTCTAATTTTTGTTATATTTTTATTCTTTCTTCCATCTTACACAACAAATTAAAAATTGAAAGTTCGTCACCTACCTAGCCTTTGCTTCCTTGAGAGCTCTACCTACCAGACACTATGTTCATTTTCTTTCAAAGATTGTCTCCATTGCCCAAATACATCCCTTTCTTCATTCCAACAAACCCCATAAAATATTTTCACCTATTCAAAAATCTAGCCACTATTCCTCAAAGAAAATTCATTTTTATAGACCAAGTGAAAAGAGAGATCTCTCTCTGAACGAAAACACTAGTTTCATTTCTGAAGTGGTTTTGCGGTTACCTTTGTGAGTTTCCTCCTTAGCCTAGGAAATTTACTTAGTGATAATACATGGTACATGCTTGAGTACTTTTTTGAAGCACTTCATTGTTGTTATCTGTTGGTACATGGTATCATGAGTGATATGGTATATGGTTGATGCACATCTCATGGTACATGGTTGATGGTATGGTACAAGTTTTGGTGCATGGTTGATGCACGGTTTGGTACAGGTGTTGGTGCATTGATGCACACTTTGGTACAGGTGTTGGTGAGTTTTTGATGCACGGTTTGGTACAGGTTTTGGTGCATGGTTGATGCATGATTTGGTACAGGATTTGATGCATTGTTGATGCATGATTTAGTACAGGTTTTGGTGCATGGTTGATGCACAATTTGGTATAGGTGCATGGTTGATACAGGTTGATGTACATGGTTTGGTGATGGTATCCATGTGAAAGGATCTGGTTTTGTTGATGTTGAGTATCAACAATGCTAATAAGTTAATGATGGTATGCCAGTGACAATGATAGTGACAGGTTGGTGACAAGGATGGGTTGGATGGAGTGACAAGTTGATGTGATAGGTTACATGTTGATGTGACAGTGGCAATGATAGAGACAAATACAAGGGGAGTTATTTTGGTAGTGACAATTTGGTATACACTTATATTTCAAGGCAACAAGATGGGGCATGGAAAGGGGGTTGTATCCTCCTTATGGTTGGTGCCAGAGAAGTCAAGGAGTTGGAGCTTCCTTCAGGTTAGAGCCTGAGAATCAGGGTGTTGTAACCTCCTTCTGGTTGGATCCAAATAATTCAGGGAGTTGTAGTTTCCTTCAAGTTGGAGCCTATAAATAGGGGGTATTAGCCTCCTTCCAGTTGCAACTGGAGAATTGGGAATTCAACGCTTCCAATGAATGTATTATTTGATATATAAGAAATCATTCTATTGTTTTATCCTATTTGGGTTTCCACGCAAAAGTTTGGTGTATTGTGTATTTGATGTGATGTTGTTTATGTGATGCTACTTATGTTTATATGCTCATGATATATTGAATGCAATCATAGATGATATAATGTTGATAAAGTTGAAGTTTATATATTGTGGTTTAAAGTGGTAAAAGTGGCCATACTGATTCACCCCCCCTCTTAGTATTCCAACAATTTTTATAAGATCCGGTTCCTTCAGGAAAAAATTTAACCATTGGAAGGAATATCATGGAGTACGATATGTTTGGGGTACCATAGTTTGATGGTCAAAATGGTCAGAGATATGAAATGTGGAGTCTCACGATGAAAACATTTTTAGAGGCACAAGGGTATGATGTTTGCAAATTAGTTCTTACAGGATATAACACTATTAAGAAGCCAAATATTGTAGCCAAGAAAGAATTGAAAAGAAACAATAAAATAGCAATGGATTTCATCTTGGAAGGATTACCTGATTTAGTAAAGAGAAAGTGGGAAAATTTTCATCATCCAAAGAACTTTGGGAAAAGATACAAAATCTCTATTCAAAGAAATCTCATCCTATCACAGGGCTAAAGCATACTGATCAGGAAAAATAAGATGT
The DNA here is from genome assembly GCA_000966675.3 of Picea glauca. Classification (NCBI taxonomy): domain Eukaryota; kingdom Viridiplantae; phylum Streptophyta; class Pinopsida; order Pinales; family Pinaceae; genus Picea; species Picea glauca. The sequence continues at coordinate 353,709 of JZKD02S1831103.1, read as the reverse complement.
AGGTATAGAACAAGAAAAAATATTATCTTCATGTCAGACATATTTGAAAGAAGAAGATTATGAAGAAGGCATAGTAAATATTGAAGCAAAATTAATCATTGCTTTAGACGAATTGATGAAAGAAAGGAAGAACAACAAGTCTCTTGAGGAAAAATTAGTCAAGAATAATTCTCAAGAAAGTTTCGAATAATCCCAATAGGTCATCGTGAATATAAAATCTCAGTTGGAAGAATCCAGAAGGATTGAAGAAACATACAAATTTTAGATGGAAGAGAAGGAGTGTTTGGAAGCCGAAATAGTAGAAGAAAGAAAGGAAGTAGAGAAGAGAGGAAATTTTTTAATATCATCTCAAGAAAATATCATAGGATTTAAACCAACTTGAAGTAGAATTCAGTCAACAAGAAAGAATACTTGAAAATGAAATCATCTCCTTGATTATACAACTTGAAGAAGCAAAGAGAACGAAAGAAGTCATGAAGATTCAGATGATGAATAAATAAGAAGAGTTTGAGAATATTGAATAAGAATTTGTCACATTAAGAGTTAAAATTGTCAAGCTCAACAATAATGTTAAAGAGAGAAACATCCACATCATCAGAAAAGAAAGTTGAAGAGAAACACTCCAAGTTTCTAGAATGGAAGAATGAAGAAAAGAGAAAGAGTTATGCAGAAGTACTCAAACGAAATAATCATGGTCAACAATAATAAGAAATGAATGGATACAAAATACATTCTACATTTAGGCAACAAAGAAGCATAAATTACTATGAAGGAAACAACCAAAGAGAAGATCATGATCAACCAAGGCATGAATTTAGAAGGACTACACCACAAAGAAGATAATTCACTCCCAGGTATGCAAATTTTTTTTATGGTCATTGTTTTACTTGTACTAACTTTGGACATAAAGTTGTAGATTGAAGGGCTTATGGAAGAAATATTCAAGCAAGAAATGCTTATGTGGCTCCACATAATATTGAATGTTACAAATTCCAAAACTATGAACACATAGTTTGAAATTGTAGAAGCATGATAGAGCCTCCCATGAAGGAAAACATTGATGTCAGACACAGGAAGGTTTGGAGAAGAAAATAAAGACAAGAAGAGAAGGTGAATAAATAATAGGTCCCATAGATCGAATGATTTACAGTAGTGCGAGAAAGAAAAGAAGAGCAGTGGAATAAAGAACAAGCCCAAGAGATTGTACTTTTAGGAATTCTAGTGCAAGATCATAATGAATCCACGGGAAAAATAAGAAGTCAGATTTCATAGAGATGATGAATCTACAGACAAAAAGGAATATTACTCCACATTAGGGAAGATTACTCCATTGTTCTGATCCATCTAGGTTGGAGAATACCAGTAAATATAAATATTGAATAGGGGGAGTTGGTACAGTAGCTATTATAGATCAGAGAACCATCCTTCGAGAAGTTTGAGGTGTTTGCAGAGATAGATTCAGAGTAATCAGATAACAGAAGTAAAAAATAACATATTTATCAATTAAGAAGCAATGTTCCCATGTAGATATCAGAGGAAAGTCATTGACACACTGTTGAGCACTCAACACACCCTAAAAAGCCTATGCCAAATTCTACTTTTTGGGTACCACTTGATCTTTTGCACTGTTTGATTCTACTTCAGTATGAAAATTGTTGCCTTTTCTTATCATCTCGTTTCTCTTTTAAGTCTCTTAAATTATGCTTGAGCATGTGAAAACACATAACTTAAACGACTAACATTTCATTAAAAGAATCGTCAGTTAAAACTTTCCCTCGACGTGCTTAAGAAACTCGACATCAGAAAGGATTAAGCGTGAAAGAAAAAAACACTCGAGAGAACCAAAGTTGCCGAGTCTAGATCTTCGTCGGCGTCAGCATACAAGAGCCTTATTTCATAGTAAGCATCACCGAGGATATCACCAATGACCGATCCCCTTGGCATCGATAAAAGGTGAAAAGAGAAATCATCGAATGAAGAATGAAATAATGTCACTGATCGTCGACTTCTGAAAGGTTTTTGGTATCAATATATTTCAAGGACGTAACCCACAAGGAAACGACACTATGGAAATATGTCTGAAGGATGATCCATGATAACTTCATCATCGACGAGTTTTAGAAGGATATCCCGTAGAGGACATGATAAGTCAATCCCCGATTGCCGACCCCCGATACCTTTCAGCCTCAACAATCCCAGGTTTATTTTAATACATGTCTCCTATCGAAAGACCTGACTCCAACTGAGATATATGGCCAAACCACCTGTCCTCTTTTTCCACTTGTCGTTGCCCGAGTAGTTAGAAATACGATCTAGTTTTTCCTGAGTCATTACTAGCTCCCGAGACCCACGTCGCACCCCGAATTAGTTTTTCCACGTCAACATCATATGATGAAATTAGTCGGCGTCAGAGGTTTTCTCTAGAGGATGCCAATGGGAACATACACAAGGATATCACCGATTCTCGATCTACCCACTAAGAAAGCGATGCGATGGGATGTTTTAGCTCTAAGATATGATGGATTCGAAAAATTTAAAGAACTAATTAATTCCAAAATCCCTCATTAGTTTCTAATTCATGTGCGAATCAAATAGGACCTTTTGAACATGTCAATACATCGCATCACCCTCCGTGCCCCTCGTCGTCAACTCATGTAGAATTTATTTGCAGAGATTCAACAGTAGGTTCTTTTGAATTTCACTCATCACTCGAATTAATTGATTGATACGATTGGTAGGATCTCTCCCGTTAAATCCTTTTGAGTCATTGTAAACAAGATTATTCTATGTGTAAATAAGTTCGGAACATCCAGAGGAGCGAGATGATAAATCCAAGTAAATCTTCCAAGGTCCAGTGAGTATTAAACAACAAGTTTAGAAAGCATGGCAAGTATGTACTAGTCTATGGATGTTTTATGCTTCATTTCATAGATTTTTATCCAATGTTATCCTGTACACATGCCTAAAGGATCATTTTCGGTTACAAGGACAATGCCTCCAAAGAAACCTACCACCAGGAAATCTCCGAGAGCACCAAAGATAAAGGAACCAGATCTAGGAGAAGGCTCTTCACCAGTGGTCATGAAACAACTAGAATTTGCTGCAAAACCAGTGCCCATCATCAAGACATCCACCAAGGAGGTTTTCTCTCAGCCTCTAGCCTTTGGATACACAGAGGCGAACATCGGGACCAAGACAGTGTTTCCATGTTGGGAAGAACTTTTCAAGAAAATGAAGTGGGAGGAATTCCCTGAATATACCCCACACAATGATCTCGATACAAGAAAACTCGACGATGAAGTCCTCCTGAATGTATGAAAGGCGTATCTACACATGGTGGCAAGCAGGACTCCGATATTCCCCTATATAGAACTCCTGAAGTGGATTATTGATCACACCGACACGTAAATATGCTTGATTAATGACGACAATGGTGGGTGTGTCAGGGTTTTCCTTACAATGGAAGTGAATAATTACTACAAGCTTACAGAGCTAGAAGAACGGATAAACACCGATTTTGTTGTAAGCTTCTAAGAGAAACACGATACCGACAAGGTGATGGCATCATGGTGGAGAGAGTATAAAAATTTCACCAATCAGACCTCCGGCTGGTATCCGACGACCAACCTAAGGGAGTCGTACATCTATCTAATGGCCCTCCTCTGCCGATTACATGAGGAGAAAGAATGCTCCAGGTTTTCAGAGGCTTGGATGCCTCTATCTTATACGATAGCCATTTCCGTAATAGGTTTTAACTGGGGTGCCATCATCTCCAAATAACTGAGCACTTGCATACAAAAGGATCAAATGCCAAAATAGGGAGAAACCCCATCCTTCTGTATGGATTCTTATCTATTGGACGTTATTTGTGCCAGAAATGTCTTTGCCGGAATGAACTTGAGATGACACACATTAGAACTCTCGATCCATGTATATTTCAACATCTTGTGGGAGAACATGTACAAGAAATCCTACTCTCTCATCTGCGATCAGTTCATCACACATATTTATTTCTTGCTATTCAAGAAAGAGTGCCCAAGGCTATCGGATGCATCTAAAAAGATTGTATCGAAAGTTGGCCACTGGTATCTAGATGAGTGTGATACCTACATTAGGGTTTTCGGTGTCACTGAAGCACCCCATATGTTGCCTATATATGTCCCTAATCGACTAATAGTAGGGGAAATATTTTATCAGGCCATCCTGCAAGGTTACAATGCTACTCTGGTAAAGGATAAGAAGTGGGCCTTCATACCTTATGAATTTCATATCGGTTTCTACATGGCAAAGGACACTGCTTAGGCCAAGCAAGAAGGGTTAAGTCAATTGGAGTTCCGATTACAGAATGGCCATTTCCACAAGCATGAACCAAAGGGCCTAGTGTTGAAGCATGCATCACAAGTATTGTCCTCCTGGCCATATGCCCATTACAGGTTTGAAGATGATATCTTCACCAAAAATTCTCAAAACTAGGATGAGGTGGTGGCAAGGATGGCTGACCCTAAGGAAACCAGGTTCAAGGCCATGAGTTTGGATGAGAAAGAAATAGTCCTGGAAAAATCGGCTCAAGAGGTCCTCTAGGCCAGAGAAGAAAGGATAGCATCCAAATCAGTTGAGGCAGTGGAAGATCCCTAGGAAGCCACCAAAACAACAGAGATTTCCCAAGTAACTCTGATATAGGACATGAATTTCCCTGAGGCTTAGGATGCACTGGAGAGAGGGGCACACATGTATCAACAATCCCAAAAGATGAATCAAATGAAGGATAACCCATACCTCGTCAGGATGTCAAGGCTTTCGAACGATAACCCATAAGAAAGCCCAACAGGGCCAAGCAACCCTGATTTCATAAACCTTGATAACATCAATGGGTCAGATGACCTTGAATCCACAATGCCACCAGCTGGATCACTGGTAGGTGTGAAAAATCAACTGGATATGGGTTGGGTATTAGTGGAAACAAGTGTGCATAATCGTTTGAGTGAGTTTATAAATATATATATAGTGATGATGAGAGCCTAGAGGCATCTCTCGGGACCCCTGTGCGTGTCCAAGAAGAAAAGGGACCTGAGAAGACTTCTTCTCCTGATCCCAAGGTCCAAACCCAGGAGGTCCCATAAAAGGAAATAGAAGCTGAAAGTGTTCCCGACACAAAGAGGCCCAATGCACTGGAAACCCAAGCAGACAGTCTAAAGGACAAGTCAAAACCGGACGAGCCAGAGGAAGGATCCCCACAAAAGGAAATCTACGTTTCAACGGTCGAAGAAAAAGTAAGTATTGAGTCTATCCCCGATACCTCTATTTCAGTCGATACTCAGATCCCTGATGAACAACAGGCAGAAGTCGGGCCTTCGTTGCACAATGAGGAAGTTTGAGATGTTGATCTTGAACAAGTATATACAGTCGATAGTTTAGGAAATACACTCACTTGGGGGGATCAACAGATTCCTGAACTCGTAGAGGAGGTAACCGATATATATGTGATCACCCATGATCAGAAGAAGAAGGCTATTGTCTATAGGACCATGAAGAAAAGGAGGATTACTTTAGATCACTCCATCCTCATCACTACAGAGGAAAATTTGATAAACACAGAAAATGCCAGAACGTCCTAACTTATCGACATAGGGAAAGCGATCTTGGATGCTACCCTAGACAAAGCCAAAAGAGATGAGAACGAGCTGGTCGTCGCCTCGAAAGAACTGGAACATTTGCGCCACCTAGGTGAATACTATTAGGGCACCACTCAGACTATGGTATACCTGAGAAGTGATTTTGAAGAGGCGTACAACAAGTTCACACATGAGCGACACCTTTTTACTACGAAGATAACTGAGCTTGAGGAAGACACTCTCATGGTACTCACGACATGCAAGGATATGGAGCGGTGGTATGAAAGGGCACAACAAGCTGTAGAGAGAATTGAATACATTGATGTAGTCCAACATGGCCGAGATAAAGAAGAACACGACATCCAAATGTTGGGAAAAAGAAGTCTTGATTGCATGAAGTGATCAACCGAGTATTGGGATAAGATGTCTCAGGAGCCACACTGGGAAATTCAAGAGTAGTGGGCCAAATGTGAGAAACATTGGGATAAATCAACAAAGCAATGAAGGATATCAGAATCCCCGAGTTCGACACCCCCGATGAATTCGTCGACTTGTGCGACATAGTCGAATTGCATACCAAGCAAGATTCATTATGGGCTGAAGAGCTAGCGAAGGTGTTCGACATAATGCCCGAACAAGTGCAACGATTTATCAAACATACAATTAGAGCTCAGAATGTGCTACAACAGTTAAACACCGGTCTGGTGAAGTACCAGGTGCATGTGGTGGAGGTCAAAGGAATTTACGCAATTCCAATGGAACAACACAGATTTCCATGGGCCCAAACCTGTGAGGATTTTTTCATCAATTGGTCGAAGTATGAGAAAAGTCACCCTTTCAAGTGATATGTTGAGTTGATTGTTAAAGAAATTGTTAGAAGAGGATGCCACGTGGCGAATTTTGTTTTGTTTAAACTACACTTAGCTATTATTTTCAGTTGAAGTTTATGTTATAAATAAGAACATCGACCGATTAATCAAAGGTCAATGGTTGCTGCAAGAAACTCTTTTTTTTGGTTTGTTAAGAACTATTTCCGAGCTAGATTTAATTGAGAAGTCCTTCTAGACCAGAGACGAAGTTATATTTTCATCAAACTGCATGTATGATTGGACGTGGATAAGAACTATTTCCTATCTTGTTTCATGAACAAATGTTGTAATGAGTAAGAGCAATTAAATCTATTATCAAGTTATTCGGTTCAATGTTTTGTTGTTCTTTTCTTTAATGATGAATATGAATTGTTGTGCTATCATGTGATGGATGATTAAGTAGGTGGATTATTCTTCTTGCCTTTGTTTTATCACATATGTGTTTTATTTCTGATAATTAGTATATCAGACAGTAATTGGATGCTCACATGGTTAACGTATTATTACTAGGCCCATGGTATAGAATTGTTGTCTGCATGCTTGAGTAGTAGGTTATCCCAAGCTCATCCTCTTCTCCAGTAGTTAAAATTAATTCTATTTTGTTTCCAAGTTGGTTTATATTGGCTTACAATCTTTCTTCGGTCCCACCTAAGAGAAAATACAAAAAGATAAAGTCCCAACTAAAGGAGACGCCTTCACAAGATAACATAAAGCCCGTCAACTAATTGGCCAGATCGCAAGATCTGGAGAACCATTCCACTGTTAAATGTTGCAGAGTCTAATTGGGCTTCGGTGGCAGGTTTGGTTCCTACTATTGTATCAAGGGATCTAGCACCCATCAACGGAATTGGCACTAGAAGGAGGGCCTGGGAATGAATGGTTGAATACATATTTTACATAGTATTTCAAACAACCTATAGATTCAAAATAGCCCACATGCATGGCTAGTCATTCCCAAGATAACCCACACATGCTAAGTACTCCGGAAATGAGTAACTCGCCCCATCCTGAGGAAGAACCTTTGTACCCTGACATACCTTACACTCTTCCTCATGAGGAATTAAATCGATTAATAAGAATCACAAGAGCATACACCCGACAGATCAGTGCGTTGTCCTTAGCTCCGATACTTCCTAGAAGAAAAAAATATAAGTAGACCTGTGGTCAATACTCACGATGAAGTTTTTGTGCACACAGTAGATGACTTAATAGATTTTGCAATCACCAAAATCCAATATCCTCTTGATCTGATACCTGAAATTCCAGCCAACAATGTCTCTGAACCAGATGATTTTTCGGAAGAGGAGGAGTTTAACTCGGAATCTAAAGATATGGAGGAAAATAATGACCATAATGAATAAAGGGGAAACCCATCACTGAAGAATCAACCCTGGTTGGCCAGAGACACTTTGGCCCTCCCGGGGCCAGTTCATAACCTTCCCCGGCATCCAGAGAAGTTACTTCCTAAGTTTGATCCTGAAACCTCAGGATTGCTTGAAGATCATATCAAGAAATTTATACTAGCGACCAGGCTTATGAATTTCCAACATGAAGACATAGTTTGCAGGCTGTTCCCCTACACTTTTGAGAACTCATCCTCCACATGGTATTTTAACTTACCTGTAGGATCCATAACTAGCTGGACAAAGTTTTAAAAATATTTTCTAGATAAATTTGCAAAAGAGACTACTCGGGTAGCTCTGATGGCTGAGTTGTTCTCCGCCACCATGAGTTCAAAAGAGAAGGTTAAATATTTCAATCAAAGATTCACAACCATCTTAAACAAATTCCATCCCAAAGCCAAACCAACTTAGGAGTTGCAAATAGAAGTATATGCTAATGCGCTCCCAACTTCTATTTCCATGTTTGTGAAGAGGGCTGCCAAACGAACCTTTGTTGAAAATTTTGAAGAAGCTAAAACGATAGAATTTCAGATGAAAGGGTGTAAAGAAGGCCAGGTCTCTTTAGTTAAAAAAGAAGTTCCACCTCCTCCCAGGAGATAACTCCTTTTGACTAGACCACTTGATAAACAAGTAGAACAGACTCCCAATAAGGGTAATGGAGACATAGAATATATACAACGCATGGTTAAGAAATTATCAAATGATATCATAGACATGAAGAGAAACATAGGGGAAGGAAACCAAGGCCAAATTCCCTATAAGCCTTTCTTTAAAAGAAACCCACCGTTCAAAGCAATTGAACCTCCCCCAACTAACTTGAATATTGATCTAGGGAATGTTGCATCTGATTCTTTCTGTACTTATCACCAGGAAAACCACTCTGAAAGAGACTTCCCTCAATGGGTGCATGCCATGAATTTGATGGTCAACCGATTTTTAGATGAGGTTTCCCTAATCGAACAACCGAGTAGTTCGGTCATGAATGTTGTTGACCAGGAAGAGATTGATCCACCAGAAGATACAACCATGTTGATATGGGATCCTGACCTAATTATGCCTTTCGACGACCTATTTTAGGTTCAAGAACCACCCACAGAGGTCTCATTTGTGCAAATGAGAAGGAAAGGTCCTCCTGTCTCAAAGGATTATACTACCACTCAAACTTCAGGGGAAAGGTGTTGAAGGTGAATCCCCCTGCGGACAAGTGGATCCCCTCTTGGTCTATAGACTCCTAAGGCCAAGACAGAAAAGTGCTTAACATGGACACTGACTTCCTTTTAGAACAAATCAAGCTAATAAATGAAAGAGAAGGAGAAAGATATGTACCTTATTAATGACGTTTGTCCTTGAAAAGTCCTGACTGAGATTCGATCCTGAGCTCCCTAATAGATCCTGTAGGAAAAACAAAGATACAATAGACTTTTGTTGTAGGTGAATCCCCCCGTGGACAAGTGGATTCCCTCTTGGTCTCTAGACTCCTAAGGCCAAGACAGAAAGTGCTTAACATGGACACTGACTTCCTTTTAGATCTAATCAAGCTAATGAATGAAAGAGAAGGAGAAATATATGTACCTTATGAATGACGTTTTTCCTTGCAAAGTCCTAGCTGAGCTTCAATCCTGAGCTCCCTGATAGGTCCTGTACGACAAACAAAAATACAATGGACTTCCTACTCTACTGAGATTAGCTCAATCATAGATCCATCTACTGTAGACAAACTCATATGGAACAAGCACAAGTTTGAAAGAAACATGCCAAGCATTGATTATATTAATGAGAGCAAGTAAAAGTACTTACAATCCTTTGAATGAAGGTGCAACAACTTCTTCCAGTTCTCCTTGTCCAACCCCTTTTCTCAATCAATCTATTGCTTTGATGACATCTCACTCATGAGATCATAAGTTTGATGTAATTCTCAATTGTCATTCCCCCTTTCACCATGAGAAGGCCTCCTTATATAACCTTGGAGAGTTCCAACCACTTGAGAGATATTTGGGATAAGTTGAGGATTCCTCTCCTTTAGTTGAGGATCTCCCCTAAGATCATGCCTTGACCATCTATTTGAATTCAACTACCTTTAGGAATTGAGGGATTCTTCCTGTATTTTCCTCAACAAACCCATAATTTTCTAAAAAGAGGGTATCACTCCCCCATAAGGGTGCACAGGGCACTCAAGAACTCCCCCAAAGAGGCTCAAGGAGCGCCAACACTCCCTGACAATGGTTAGGGGAGAGCTCCTCTCCAAAATCCATTTTGTTTTGGTTTTTTAAATGGGAAAAGATTTGTACTCCATGTCAAGAGACTTTTCATCTTCCAAACTAACCTTTGAGGTGTCTTAAGTGTCTTTATGATGTCATTAGAGGCACGACATAGGCAAGATGGCAGTATATTGTTTGTGACACTTGCAACACTTATAGTCAAGATGTGACACTAGCGGACAATATGTGACACTTACAACACTCGTCATGATGACACTTGTGACACTATCGAAGTGAGTAATTTTGAGGTGTACCAGATTTCCCCCCAAAGTACGAAGTTAGAAGACGATGATGACTGAAGTACTTTGTAGACTTTTTCGAGCAAGGGTATGGACGCAAAGAAACTGGAAAAAGCTGCACACAACCATCAAATAAATAGTATGACATGTTTCAAAACCCAAGGCAGGCATACCTATGCTTGAGTGATAAAGACTTTTTAGGTATGGCTGCCATAAAATACATTGTGGATCCATAATTATATTGACAAAATGGTATAGCCACTGCAAATACAATGTGGATCTATACTTCTATGACCTGAACTGATCATAGCCACGAAGATCACACAGTGGATCTACGAGATGACAAGACATAGCCACGACAAATACAAAGTGGATCTATGTAACAGTATATATGTCATAATTCAAAAGAACTCCTTCTCAACTTGGGCAAAGTATACATAAGAGTGAAAAATCAACTCAGGGTCTTCTTACCGATCCCGATGTAGCTTGAATCTAACCATGTGAATAGATGTCTTGATGTCAATTATGGCAGAAAACACTTGATTAATGGTTAATGATGTAAACCATTAACAAGCACGAGGGAGATCACCATTGATGTCAATGATTCCAGAGGTACTCTATTACATTCGAACGAATGTGAATGGATGAGCTGAATTTGAACATCCGTGGAATCATATGATTAGGATTCAATGATGCAAACCCACTGTCGGACATGAGGAGGCATGCCATTGAGGCATGCAGGTCCCAAGTTACTAACTGGTTTCTAAGTCTAACTCCTAGATAATGTGCTGAAGTTGACAGGAATAGACTCATCGAAGGAGGTCCTTGATGTATCCCCCATCAATGACATGAAATAGACACGAAGATTTAATTGGTAGATCAAATGAACATGGATTGACACAGGTATTGAAACATGATATTTGTGATGGCTGACTCTCGAGGCAGATACTTCCCTTGAACACTGAGGCACATTAGTAGAAACATGACATTGACTAAAACTTGATAATGCAGTGGATACTGTGACTTTCGTCAGGTGACCCAAAAGAGTAAAAGAAACTCAGAGGATTGGCTTAGTGCAGAGGTTCATTGGATTAAAATGTGTACAAAGACGAAGTGCCATGTTCAAGGGCGACCGTAAGAGCTACTGGTAGTGTTCTAAAAAACTGTTTGGCTTGATTCTTTCAATTTTCCCCCCATCCAAATAGACGAGTATCTCTTTTTAATTTAACAAGCTCAAGGAGGGTAACAGATGCTTGATATGACTCACCTTCGGTAAGTCCTTCTTCCTTTTTTTAACTAACTGAAAGAAGTAAGGGTTTGATCCCATATGGGACCTTCAATGTATGATTGTTTAACGAGTCCAGAGAAGGTAAACTCGGTGGTTTTTCATATTTAGAGAGTCTGAAAACAACTTAAAGATGACTCCAATGTTGTCCTTTTTCGTAATGTTAGTCTCGCGAGGCTGAAAAAGAGATAAATTGTCACTCGAAAGACACCCTTTCAAACCTTTTAACAAGTGGGAAAGGAAGCAAGATCACTCGAAAATATTTTCATATTTAGAGAATCTGAAAAGAGCTCAAAGATGACTCCAAGGGGTTCCTTTTTCGTATATCCATGCAGGTCTGAAAAAGAATAAAATTTTACCCGATTGCATTCTCATGTATTTACGAGGATGAGAAAGAACAAAGACTAAGCTCAGTATGCCCCCATCTTGAAAGCTGGGGGATTAACTCCAGAATGATCATCAAAGGCTGGAGACATGCCCTCCAAGCTTCAATTCATTCACCGACGTTGATTTTGTCACCAATTTCTCTATTAGAGGGAGAAAGAGGATAAGAGGGGATGAAATGAAGGTTCAAGAGAGGTGATTGTTTCATTTTTTAACGAGCTTGACACAGAAAAAGAACTATGCTCAGGATTCTGGGTGCAATCCCCAGATTGTTGTTTCCTTTTTTAATGAGCTTGCTACAGAGAGGAAAACTATGCTCAAGGCCTCTGTTTCATTTTTTAACAAGCCTTCCACAGAAGAGAGAAACTATGCTCGTGATCTCTGTTTTATTTTTTTAATGAGCTTTCCATAGAGAAGAAAAACTATGCTCGTGGACTCTTCTTGATCATGGCTTCCAAGAGATCATCACTGGATGGAAGAAAATCACTCTGGAAAGAACACATGTCGAGGGCCTCGTCAGGGGTAAGGAGATCAGGCTCCAATGTCCCTACCGAAGAGATCACCATGTCAACTACCAGATCCAAATCATCGGAAGTCAAAGTCATGGGAGACATTGCCACATAATTGACATGCAGTGGGGGCGATACTGTCGTCATATAAGACCCATTCAGGGAGGTAATCTAGTCAGGACCGATGAAGGAAAGTTGATTAATAGTCACAATTATTCCATCATGAGGGAAATATATCACATGATTAAGAGTGGACACAATAGCTTTCATGGAATAGACATAATCCCACCTAAGGAGTAAAGCGAAATCCAAGGGGTCTCGGACTACCATGACATCAATAAAGATAGTTTTCCCTCCCAAAGTTACTGGAAACTAAGGAAGGGTCCCTAAAGGTTGACTAGTTCTTCTGTTAAAAGTTAACAGATTCTGTGTAACCGGTGCAAGATGAGGACAACCCAAAGCGTGCCAAGAAACAAAGGAAAAAATACTAATGGATGCACCTTCATCTATCAATGTTTGAGGAACGTCCCGACCACAAACCTGTACTGTAATCTGGAAAGGAATGTGAGAAGGAAGATGAGGTCCAGTTAGCACACCTGAATCAAAAAGGATGGCCTCATTACTTAGAGGGGGTTTCGCAGGAGAATGAGGAATGCCCCCCAACATGGTAGATTTTGTATCAATGAGAAAAACGTGGGTAGTATTGGGTTTACTCTCTAGAGGGAGAGTAGGATCAACTAATGATGGGATCGGATTGACCACACAGGCACTCTTCAAAGGAAGAGTGGGATTGACCAATGATGGGATCATATCAACCACGTAGGCACTTTTCAGAGTAAGGGTGGGATTGACTGAGGAAGGGACTGGATCAACCACTTTGGCACTCGTCAAAGGAGGAGTGGGATCGACCAATGATAGAATCGGATCAACCACTTCAGTTTCATTCTCCAAGGGAAGAATGGGGTTGATGGGTGGAAATGGATCGACCACTTTGGTGTCACTCTCTAATGGGAGAGTGGGGTCGACCGAGGATGAAAACAGATCGACTACTTGGGTTACACTCTTTTGATAAAGAGTAGGGTTGATCGATGATGGAACTGGATCAGCTACTTTGGTGAGTGGTTCAACCGAGGATGAAACTAGATTGACCACCTGATCAACTGGATTGACCAGGGATGGAACTGGATTGATTAGTCCATCAACTAATGATGGGTTGGGAGAAATCTTACGATAACCTTTTGGAAGTTGAAGTTTTTCCAAAAGAGAAGAAGCCTCGTCCATACGAGGACAAAGGTGAGAATAATGATCACCTTTGCATAACATGCAAGGGAATTTGGAAGTTGTCTTCCTCTTACCAACCTTAATGTCACTAGTTGATGGGGTATCATCGACATGACTGGCAGAGGCAGATGACGTGGAGGACCACATTTCTAAGATATTGGGAATACGAGGGAAATCCCTCAAAAAGTGGTCACCCTTACAAATACTGCAAGGGAATTTGGGTTTCAGATTCTTTATTTTAATCTTGTTGACCTCATAAACACCCCCATTACTATTAACATTAATTGGTTGCTTGGATCCAACGTCTATTGTTGTTGGGGCCTTGGTCCTTTTCGGGCTCTTCTTCTTCTTCTCTTTCTATTTCTTCTTCTTCTGATCAACCTGGATACTTGCTTTAGAGCTTTCACTAGGCGAAGAAGGAGAAAGGGAAGGAGACTTAATGGGTGAAGAAGGTGAAAAGTTGGCATGAGGTTGATGTGTGGGAGGTGTATTTACATCTAAAGTATTAGGTGCAGTTGAAACACTCAGAAGATTCGAGATCACCGGAGTGGGGAACAACCAAACCGATAATCCGATGGTGAGCTACTAAGGTCACCAATTCGTAGTCAGCCCCTGGGTGGGTAAAGTCGACAGTCCTATCTGAATGTATGGGCAGGATAACAAGTCTGAAATCAGCTTGAGAGGCTCCCACACATAATCATGGGTATACCCTCAAGTGACCCCCAATATATGATCTAACCACTACAAACAGTTGAACCACTGAGGGATAATCTCCGTAATTCACCCAAATGTGACCTCGTGAGTAACCCTTGTGTAAGAGGGGGATCCTAGAAATCCTATATGACAATTGGATTTCCTATCCCTATCACAAGATGCTAAGTTTGTTTGATAGCTTTTGGAAAGTTATCCTTTCAACCTATTCCAAAGCCCTACACCTTAAACTAATGTAGGTTTGCTAACAAATATGTAAAAAGTATGATAAATTTTATTTAAGCATTAATTTTAGTGGTTGTTGTTTACTCAGAGGTGTATGAGAGTGATTATTGATGATATTATGACTCAGTTCCCAAAACATGCATGAGAAATGATAAGCAATATTTTCTTTCAATGAATGTCTAATTAAGGGAAGGAGAAGGATTTTCCTTTCACTGTCAAACACTAAGATGAAATGACCTCATGCAATAGTCCTCAATAAGGAATCYAATGCAATGCTAAAAWKTTTGTATGTGACTGATAACCAGTAGATGTAAATCTTCTTATGCTAATCGGACTTCAAGAGTTGTGAGATTTAAGCAATCTGGAAGAAAACTTCACATAAACCAAAAGACACCCTTGTTATGATCAAACAAGAAATAGAAATCCAAAAACTCAAAAGGAAGGAGAAAGAGCTTGGACAAGATGACTCAAAGATCAGAAAGAAAAGTACAAAAGACCCTTGAAACTCCTTACAAAGTTTTCACTCATTCAGATAAACGAGAAGAAAATGACAAATTGACTCCAAATCGTGAAGGACAAATTGCAAAGTAAGGACAAATGTAAAAAAATCCAAACAAAAGAGGATGAATTCTCATAAATAAGGGTGTTTGAAAGCCAATATCAAGATGGACTGAGAGTATGGGACCCTGAGCAAAAGCCAAAACCAAGAAATAGCTTCAGAAGATGAAATTTTTTGAGAATTTCTCACAAAAATGGGGTAGCTCTTTGGTGTAAGGGGCACCAAAGTGTTCCAACACTCTGACAGTAATAGGAGGGGATCGCTCTGCTCCAAAAACTCATTAAAATCCCAAAAACTCAAAAAATCAAGGAAATTCAGTCAATCAGGGTGATCCTGATGACATAAAGAGGCAATCAAACCAATCTAAGAATAAAAAATACAATATGGAGAAGATCAAATTAGTGGGCAAAGGGCCAAAACAATATCTGGGAATGGAAACAAAAATTAGAGCTCCTCCCTAGTGGAGTTGCCAATTTCTATTGAAGGTGAATCCCCTTGCAGACAAGTGGATTCCCTCTTGGTCTATAGACTCCTAATTCCAAGACAGAAAAGTTCTTAACATGGACACTGACTTCCTTTTAGATCCAATCAAGCTAATAAATGAAAGAGAAGGAGAAAGATATGTACCTTATTGACGACATTTTTCCTTGCAAGGTCCTGACTGAGCTTCAATCCTGAGCTCCCTGATAGATCTTGTAGGACAAACAAAGATACAATGGACTTACTACTCTACTGATATTATCTCTATCATATATCCATCTACTGTAGACAAACTCATATGGAACAAGCATAAGTTTGAAAGAAACAGGCCAAGCATTGATTATATTAATGAGAACAAGTAAAAGTACTTAATCCTTTGAATGAAGGTGCAACAACTTCTTCCAATTCTCCTTGTCCAACCCCTTTGCTCAGATAATATCCACTAATTTATTTGATGACATCTCACTCATGAGATCATAAGTTTTATGTAATTCTCAATCTCCATTGTCTTCTATCAATACCACTTACAGGATCATAAGTTTTGTATCAAACTCTAGTCTCTACTCCATGTACCTTTCACCATGAGAAGGCCTCCTTATATAACCTTGGAGAGGCTCAACCACTTTATATATATTTGGGATAAGTTGAGGATTCCTCTCCTTTAGTTAATGATATTCCCTAAGATCATGCCTTGACCATCTATTTGATTCCAACTACCTTCAGGAGTTGAGGGATTCTTCCCTGATTTGCCTCAACAAACCCGAAATTTGCCAAAAAAAGGGTAGCACTCTCCCAAAAGGGTGCACATGGTGCTCAAGAACTCCCACAAAGAGGCTCAGGGAACGCCAACACTCCCTGACAGTGGGTAGGGGAGCGCTCCTCTCCAAAATCCATTTTTTTGTGGTTTTCTCAATGTCAAAAGGCTTGTACTTCATGTCAAGTGATTTCTCTTCTTCAAAACTAACCTTTGATGTGTCTTAAGTGTATTTGTGATTTATTTAGAGGCACGGCATGGGAAAGATGGCAACATACTATTTGTGACACTTGCAACACTTGTAGTCAAGATGTGACACTTGCGGACAAGATGCGACACTTACAACACTTGTAATGATGACACTTGTGACACTATCGAAGTGAGTAATTTTGATGTGTAACAAAAGGTCAACTCCCGATCACTCGAAAGAACCTTTTTCTCCCTGTAAGAACCCTATTAGCATCCATACCCGAGAATCGCCCAAACTGGAGTACAACGTAGTTGAATATTTTAAGAAGTTGAAGGATAATATATCGTTCATGGACATATGTAGAATCCCTCAACAAAAATATTTCCTGCAACAAGATTTGAAATCGTAGAAAACTCCATGACAAGCAATGAACAACAAATAAATCTAGCTTCCACAGATCTAGTAAATAAACCAACTGTGAATACCTGCTTGAAAGATAAGAAGGGAAAACCTTTTGTCCCACCATTCCTCTTAACATTTGAAGTCTTCAACAGGAAACTCCACAATTGTTTGGTAGATTCAGGAGAATCTTCCAACGTTATGCCCTTTTCTATTTGAAAAAAATTGAATTTCATTCCTCTCAAGAGCGATAAACATGTGATACAACTAGACATAACCCAGTTCAAAATCATGGGGGAACTCAGAGATGTAATGATCAGGATAGTGACACATCCTAATTTTGTGCAAGTGATTGACATCATTGTAGTAGACATCCCAGAGGCCTATGGGTTATTACTAAGTCGAGATTGGTCTGAGAAGTTAAATGCATACTTTAGTACAGTTTGGGAAAACCTTTCTCTACCACTGAAGAGATACAAGAATATGATCATAATTGATAGGGAGAGATACCTGAAACACATGGTCACTGATATAGAAACCCTGAACAAACCCTCATCCACAAATTTCCCCATGCTGGGAAATTATTCTTGCGATTCCTATTTTGGGAACTTCTGCCATATTCCATATGATGTCCCTCTCACTCAAAATTTTGAAATGGTTTTTCAAGAGAAATCTCCAATACTGACAGAGGAAACCCTCTTCTATCAATAACTTGTGCTAGAAATCACTGGACAAAAGATAGGAGGGAAAGAAAGTAATAAGAAGGAAGAAATAGTTAACTTTCGCTCACAAATTTGGACCATATATTTTGATGGATCTAAATCACAGGAAGGATCACGAGCAAGGTGCATCCTCATTGATCCAAAAGGTAAACATCATTTCCTGTCTCGTAGACTAGAATTCGAATGCACCAATAACACTGCCAAGTATGAAGCTCTAGTACAAGGGTTAAAGAAATCCATAGACTTAAACATCGAAGAATTAAAGGTTTTCAGATACTTGGAGATTATTGTTAGACAAGTAAGGAATACTATACATTACAATTCCCCGCACCTAAAGAATTATCAGCATGAAGTGCATAGGTTAATAGAGCATTTTGAAGGTTTCAATATCACCGCAATCCCCAAAGAAAATAATATCCTTACTGATTCCCTGGCCACAACTGCTTCAAGGCTGTCACCTCTAGAATATTATGAAGCCTCTTGATTCACTGTGGAACTACTCTACAAACCATCGGTGCCTAACAACATTTCTAATTGGAAAGTCTTTGAAGGAGATGAACAGATCATAAACTTTCTGACTAACCAAGATAATTTCAAAGACTTAGCTATTGAGGATGAAGTATTCCAGGAACAATCAGTAGGAGATGATCCTCAGACAGGTCAACCTATTGACAAATCAAAGTCTCACATGATCCTGAAAGGGATATCTAACTTGGAGAATGTTTTTGACCTGAAGGAATGGTTCAAGGGGCCTAAAAATGAAAAGATCGGTAGCTCCCGTCCCCTGCACAAAACTATAAATCTTGGAACCTCGGAAAACCCAAAGAATGTGAATCTTGACAAGATCATATCCAAAGAGGAAAGAAAGGCTTATCTCAAACTGTTCAGACAATATCAAGATGTCTTTGCATGGTCCTACCGAGATTTGAAAACTTATTACACCCGTATCATTCAACACACTATACCGTTAAAACCTGAGGTGAAACCCTTCCGAAAGAAGCTCTGAAAGTATCACCCATCCCTGAAACCTCTCATGTATCATGAATTAAAGAAACTTTTAGATGCCAAAATCATCTTCCAGGTTAGACATTCCACATGGGTAGCAAATTTAGTTCCTATGAGGAAAAATCCTGGAGAAATCCACTTATGCGTAGATTTTAGGAACCTCATCAGAGCTTCAAAAAAGGACAATTACCCAGTCCCTCCAATGGACCAAATCCTGCAGACCATGTCTGGTTCGGATATCTTCTCTCTATTGGATGATTTTTCAGGTTACAACCAAGTCTTGGTTTCAGAGGAAGATCGCTTGGAAACTACCTTCCGAACCAAGTGGGGAACCTTCGCTTATAAACACATGCCTTTTGGGTTAATCAACGCAAGGGTGACCTTCCAAAGGGATATGGACGTATCATTTCGGGGACCAATCAACAAGTGTGTGGTAGTGTATCTGGACGACGTAACTATGTATTCAAAGAACAGATAAGAGCACATCCAACACTTAACTCGGATTTTCAAAAGGTGTAGGAGGTACGGTATATCCTTAAATCCTAAGAAAACTATTTTTGACGTCGAAGAAGGTAAGCTACTAGGCCACATTATATCTCAAGCAGGCATCCGCATAGACACAGAAAATAATTAAGTCCATATCTCGACTCCCGTTGCCTCACAACAAGAAAGCTATGCAGTCTTTTTTCAGGCAAATCAATTTCGTGAGGAAATTCACTCCCAATTTCGCGGAAACTATCGAAACCTTACAAAAGATTATTCGTAAAGATGTTGAATTTAAGTGGGATGATGAACGAAAGGATTCTTTCAGCAATATTAAAACTTTTGTATCCCAGGGCCCCGTGTTACGAAGTCTCGATTTCAATAGGGATTTCCTCCTCTATACTTTCACCTCCGACCAGTCGTTAGTTGCAGTATTGACTCAGAAGGATGATGACAACAACAAGACTCTAGTGTCATTAATGAGCACTAATATCCAAGGAGCCAAGCTAAATTACCCTACCATAGATAAACAAGCTTATGCAGTTTATAAAGTAGTAAAACACTTCAGGCCTTATATCCTCAAAAACCATACCAAAGTAATCGTACCTCATCCTGCAGTACGCTCCTTGTTCACTCAACAAAATATGGGGGAAAGAAGAGGGAACTGGATGGCAGTAGTTCAAGAATTTCATCTAGATATAAAACCTGCCAAACTAGTTAAAGGGAAAGGATTATGCAAACTTGCATTCGAGGCCCAGGACCAATTAAATGAAGATTTCAGATGGGAGAACAAAATGACATTATGGTGTGGTGAAGTTTCATACATTTCCCTAGGAAAAGAATCTTGGTATGAGAAGCTAACTTATCTCCTACACCATGGGACTTATCCAGAAAATCTCAACCCTAGAGAAAGGAGAGATCTCAGGTTAAAATCTGCACAATATCGCCTCATAAATTCGGTACTCTTCTGGATCAATTATGATGGGGTACTATTAAGATGTCTCAAATGTGAAGATGCAGAAAAATTTCTGAAGGAGCTTCATGATGGCCTTGTCAGTGGACATTTCGCAGGAAACACCACCTCTCATAAGATACTGAGATCTGGCTATTATTGGCCCACCTTGTTTAAAGACGCTCACACCTATGCTAGAAACTGTAAAACTTGTCAAGTAAGTGATGGGAAGGAGAAGAGAGCGGTAGTCCCACTCCAACCAGTGACTGTCTCTAGGCCTTTTGAGCAATGGGGGTTGGATATTATAGGAGAAATTACACCCATTTCTTTGAAACAACACAAGTACATTCTTACTGCCACTGATTACTTCACGAAATGGGCAGAATCCATCCCTCTGACTCATGCAAATGAGAAGGTGGTGATCCAATTCATAGAAAAACAACTAATCACAAGGTTTGGTGTCCCTTCTGTCCTAGTTTTTGATAATGCAACTTATTTTTCTTCCACCCTATTGACAAAGTTTTCTCTGGATAAAGGAATCATAATCAGGTATTCTACAAATTATTATCCACATGGAAATAGAGTGGCAGAATCAATTAATAAGAACCTAGTGAGAATATTAAAGAGGATGGTTGGAGATAACCAAATGAATTGGCATAATATACTCCATAACACTCTATGGGCCGATAGGATCACACCCAAGGAAGCTATAGGAAATTCCCCGTACTTTTTGGTTTACGAGAAGGAAGACATTCTCCCAAATGGGATTTATCTTCCATCTTTTCAACTGGCCCAAGATCTCGAAGGACAACCTTCATCAGTCATACAACAAATAATTGACACTCTGCTCATGCTAGAGGAAGAGAGGGAAAAGGATAAATCAAATTTCATGGTCCACCTACAGATTGTTAAAAGATGGTTTGACAAGCATAAGGCTAAAGAGAAGAATTTTGAAGTAGGAGACTTAGTCCTAAAATGGGATAGAGAAAACGAGCCAAAAGGGAAGCATTCTAAGTTTCAGAATCTATGGCTTGGACCTTTCGAGGTGGCTGAGAAGATTGGAGTAGGAAATTATCAGTTATAGAATCTGAGGGGGGAACCTGACGCCCTCCCAGTAAATGGCCAAGCCCTAAAACAATATTTCCAATAATAACAGTAAAATGTGTGTGTGTGTGTGTGTGTGTGTGTGTGTGTGTGTGTGTGTGTGTGTGTTTTGTGTTTTGTATGAATGTTTTCATGATTGCAAAATGCATTTTTGTTGTTTTCTTTTGCTTTTTGGACTTTTTCACTTTTGAAGGATGTTTTCAGCGAGACAATGGTTGAATTTAAACCATGCGACATAGCGAACTCTGTTCCTAACTCATTGCTCATATAAAACACAAGAAGCATTGAGGAACTTGTGGTTGCTTTGAAGAGTCCTCTATTTAACCTGCACAAATGAATAACTCTGGAGAAATATCAGAAGTCTCTTCTTAGTGGTTTGGTAAGACCTTAAGGGAAAGAAGGAAAGATAGAAAGGACTGGATGAACCCCGAAGACAAAGATAACAAAGGATCCACCTTAACCATATCACTTTGCAAAATAAACACACATCATCCTCTCCCACTCGCTCGGGGCATCATGCCGAAATAAAATTGACATTATCAAAAGAGTGAACAATAGCAGAGGGTATGCAGATATCTCCGCCAGGGCTATGGATTCTCACTGGAAGTGGAGCAAGGTCTATGATGTTGGGGTGACTCTGTCGGGGCTATGCATGCTCCCTGGCAGCAAAGCAACACCGAAGCAAGTGGATAAAGGTAACTAAAGGCTCCATGCAAGTGAATTCTTTACTAGAGTTTTGTAAAAAAGGGGCATGAGTCAGGGTTATAGGAAACGAAGGAGGAATAAATGTTAAAAACCCATGGGCAGACCCGAAAGCATCAACTGAAGAATTTCAAATACAAGGGTAAAATAAGCTCTGATTTAAAACCAGTTAATTTCTCCACCGGCTTTCGTATCAACTGAGCTTGAAGGAAGAAAAAATATTCTGCTTTTGCCCAGTAAGTCACCATTTGTTGATCACTCAACACACCCTAAAAAGCCTATGCCAAATTCTACTTTTTGGGTACCACTTGATCTTTTGCACTGTTTGATTCTACTTCGGTATGAAAAATGTTGCCTTTGCTTATCATCTTGTTTCTCTTTTAAGTCTCTTAAATTCTACTTGAGCATGCAAAAAACCATAACTTAAACGACTAACATTTCATTAAAAGAATTGTTAGTTAAAAATTTCCCCCGACGCGCTTAACAAACTCGACATCAGAAAGGATTAAGCGTGAAAGAAAAAAACAATCGAGAGAACCAAAGTTGCCGAGTCCCGATCTTTGTCAGCATCGGTAGACATGAGCCTTCTTTTGCGGCAAGCATCACCAAGGATATCGTTGATGACCGATCCCCTCGACATTGGTAAAAGGTGAAAATAACAAGCGTAGAAAGAAGAATGAAATAATGTCACTGATTGCTGACTTCTGAAATGTTTTCGGTATCGGGATATTTCAAGGATGTAACCCATAAGGAACTGACGCTATGGAAATATCTCTGAAGGGTGATCCCCGATAAATTCAGCATCGACAATTTTTATAAGGATAGCCCGTAGAGAACATGATAAGTCAATCCCCGATTGCTGACCTCCGATACCTTTTGGCCTCAACAATCCCAAGTTTATTTTAATACATGTCTCCTGTTGAAAGACCTGACTCTGACTAAGATATATGGCCAAGCCACCTATCCTCTTTTGCCACCTATCGTTGCCTGATTAGTTAGACATACAATATAGTTTTTCTTGAGTTGTTACTAGCTCCCGAGACCCACGTTGCACCCCTAATATGTTTTTCCATGTCAACATCGTACGACGAAATCATTCGACGTTGGAGGTTTTCTCTAGAGGATGTCAACAGGAACATACACAAGGATATCACTGATTCCCGATCTGCCCACTAAGAAAGCGACGCGATGGGACATTTTATCTCTAAGATACGATGGATCCAAAGAATTTAAAGAACTAATTAATTCCAAAATCCTGCATTAGTTTCTAATCCATGCATGAATAAAAAAAGACCATTTGAACGTGTCTATACAGTGCATCACCCTCTGTGCCCCTCGCCATCAACTCATGTAGAATTTCTTTGTAGAGATTCAGCAGTAGGTTCTTTTGAATTTCACTCATCACTCAAATTAATTTATTTATATGACTGGTCGGATATCTATCATTAAATCCTTTTGAGTCATTGTAAACAAGATTATTTTGTGCACAAATAAGTTTAGAACATCCAAAGGAGCGGGACGAGAAATCCGGGGAAATCTTCCAAGGTCCAGTGAGTATTAAACAAAAGGTTTAACAAGCATGGTAGGTATGTACTAGTCTATGGATGTTTTATGCTTCATTTCATACATTTTTATCCAATTTTATCCTGTACACATGCCTAAAGGATCATTTTCGGTTACAAGGATAGTGCCTCCAAAGAAACCTACCACCAAGAAATATCTAAGAGCGCCAAAGCTAAAGGAACCAGATGTAGGAGAAGGCTCTTCACCAGCGGTCGCAAAACAATTGGAATTTTCTTCAAAACTGGTGCCCATCATCAAGACATCCACCAAGGAGGTTTTCACTCAGCCTCCGGCCTTTGGATACACATAGGTGAACATTGGGACCAAGACAATGTTTCTGCACTGGGAATAACTTTTCAAGAAAATCAAGCGGGAGGAATTCCCCGAATATACCCTACACAACGATCCCGATACAAGAAAACTTGACAATGAAGTCCTACTGAATGTCTGGAAGGCGTATCTACACATGGTGGTGAGCAGGACTCTGATATTCCCCTACATAGAACTCCTGAAGTGGCTTATCGATCACACTGACATGCAAAGATTTTTTATTAATGACAACAATGGTAGGTTTGTCAGGGTTTTTCTTCCAGTGGAAGTGTAGAATTACTACAAGCTCAGAGAGCTGGAAGAACGGATAAACACCGATTTTGTTGTAATCTTCTATGAGAAACACGATACTGACAAGGTGGTGGCATCATGGTGGAGAGAGGATAGAACGTTCACCAATCAGACCTCCGACTGGTACTTGACGACCAAACTAAGGGAGTCGTACATCTATTTAATGGCCCTCCTCTGTCGATTGCATGGGGAGAAAGACTGCTCTAGGTTTTCAGAGGCTTGGCTGCCTCTAGATTATACTATATCCATTTCCAGAATAGGTTTTAATTGGGGTTTCATCATCTCCAAACAACTGAGCACTTGAATACGACAGGCTCAAACACCGAAAGAGGGAGAAACCCCATCCTTCTATATGGCTTCTTATCTATTTGACGTCATTTGTGCTAGAAATGTCTTTGCTGGAATGAACTTGAGTTGGCATGCATCAAAACTCCTAGTCCATGTATATTTCAGCATCTTGTGGGAGAAAAGGTACAAGAAATCCTACTCTCTCATCTGTGATAAATTCATCGCATGTATTTATTTCTTGTTATTCAAGAAAGAGTGCCCAAGGATATCAGATGCAGCAAAAAATATTGTATCGAAAGTTGGCCACTGGTATCTAGATGAGAACGATACCTACATCAGGGTTTTCTATGCCACCGGAGCACCCCATATGTTTCCTGTATATGTCCCCGATCGAATAATAGTAGGGGAAATCTGTTATTAGACCATCCTATAAGGTTACAATGATACTCTAGTAAAGGATAAGAAGCAGTCCTTCATACCTTACGGATTTCATTTTGGTTTCTACATGGTAAAGGAAACTGCTCAGGCCAAGAAAGAAGGGTTAAACCAATTGGAGTTCTGATTCCAGACCGGTCGTTTCCACAAGCACGATGCAAAGGGTCTAGTCTTGAAGCACGCATCATAAGTATTATCTTGCTGGCCATATGACCATGACAGGTTTGAAGAGGATATCTTCACCGAAAATGCTCAAAACTGGGATGAGGTGGTGGCAAGGATGGTTGACCCTAAGGAAACCAAGTTCAAGGCCATGAGTTTGGATGAGCAAGAAACAATCCTGGGAAAATTGGTTCAAGAGGTCCTCAGGGACAGAGAAGAAAGGATAACATCTGAATCAGTTGAATTAGTGGAAGCTCCCTAGGAAGCCATCGAAACAACAAAGATTTCCCAGGTAACTCTGGTACAGGACAGGAATTTCCCTGAGGCTTAGGATGCACTGGAGAGAGGAGCACTCATGTATCAACATTCCCAATAGATTATGAATAGGATGCAAGATAACTCGGACCTCATCAGGATGCTAAGGATTCCGACCGATAGCCCAGAAGAAATCCCAGCGGGGTCAAGTGACCCTGATTTCATAAACCTTGATAATATCAACAAGTCAGATGACCCTGAATCCACAATGCCACCGACCGGATTGCTGACAGGTGTGACGAATCAACCAAAGATAGGCCAGGTATTAGTGGAAATAAGTGCACATAATCCTTTGAATGAGTTTATAAATATATATAGTGATTATGAGAGCCCAGAGGCATCTCTTAGGACCCTTGTGCGTGTCCAAGAAGAAAAGGGACTTGAGAAGACTTCTTCTCCTAATCCCAGGGTCCAAACCCAGGAGGTCCCACAAAAGGAAATATAATCCGAAAGTGTTCCCAACACAAAGAGGCCTGATGCACCAGAGACCTGAGAAGACAGTCCGAAGGACAAGTCAAAACGGGATGAGCTAGAGGAAGGATCCCCACAAAAGGAAATCAATGTTTCAATGGCTGAGGAACAAGTAAGTATCGAGTCTATCCCTGATACCTCTATTTTAGTCGATACTTAGATCCCCGGCTAGTGATAAGCAGAATCTGGTCCTTCAACGTACAATGAGGAAGTTTGAGATCCTGATATTCAACAAGTATATACCACCGACAGTTTAGGAAATACACTCACATGGGGGGATCAACAAATCCCTGAACTTGTAGACGAGGTAGTTGATATATATGCGATCACCTATGATCAGAAGAAGAAGGCTATTGTCTAGAGGACCATGAATAAAAGGAGGAGGATTACTTTATATCACTCCATTCTCATCACTACAGAGGAAAATTTGATAAACACAGAAAATTCCAGAACATCCGAACTTATCAACACAGGGAAAGCGATATTGGATGCTACCCTAGACAAAGACAAAAGAGATGAGAAGGATATGGCTACCACCCTGAAATAACTGGAACATTTGTGCCACATGGTTGGATACTATCAAGGCACCACTCAGACTGTGGTATACCTGAGAAGCGAGTTCAAAGAGGCATACAAAAAGTTCACACACGAGTGACACCTTTTTACTGTGAAGATAGCTGAGCTCCAGGAAGACACTCTCATGGCACTCACGACGTGCAAGGATATGAAGTGGTGGTATGAAAGGGTGCAGCAAGATGTAGAGAGAATCAAATACATTGTTGGAGTCCAACAAGGTTGAGATAAAGAATAACACGACATCCAGATGTTGGGAAAAAGCAGTCTTGATCGCATGAAGCGATCAACCGAGTATTGGGCTAAGATGTCTCAGGAACCACACTGGGAAATTCAAGAGAAGTGGGCCAAATGCGAGAAACATTGGGATAAAATCAACAAAGCAATGAAGGATATCAGACTCCCCGAGTTCGACACCCCCGACGACTTCGTCGACTTGTGCGACATAGTCAAATCGCATACCAAGCAAGATTCATTATGGGCCAAAGAGCTAGCAAAGGTGGCCGACACAGTTCCCATACAAGTGCAACAATTTATGGAACATCTGATTAGAGCTTGGACCATGTTACAACATTTAAACACTAGTCTGGTGAAGTACCGGGTGCATGTGGTGGAGCTCAGAGGAATTTACGTGGCTCCAATGGAAAAACATATATTTCCATGGGTCCAAACTTGCGAGGAGTTGTTCATCAATTGGTCGGAGTATGAGAAAAGTCACCCTTTCAAGCGATATCTTGAGTTGACATTTAAAGAAACTGTTAGAAGAGAATGCCATGTGGAGAATTTTTCTTTGTTTAAACTACACTTAGTCATTATTTTCAGTTGAATTTTATGTTATAAATAAGAACATCGACTGATTAATCAGAGGTTGATGGTTGCTGCAAGAAACTCTTTTTTTTTGTTTGTTAAGAACTATTTACGAGCTAGATTTAATTGAGAAGTCCTTCTGGACCAGAGACGAAGTTATATTTTCATCAAATTACATGTGTGATTGGACATGGAGAATAACTATTACCTATCTTGTTTCATGAAGGGATGTTGTAATGAGTAAGAGTAATTAAATCTATTTTCAAGTTATCCGGTGCAATGTTTTGATGTTATTTTCTTTAATGATGAAGATGAATCGTTGTGCTATCATGTGATGGATGATTAAGTAGGTGGATTATTCTGCTTTCCTTTGTTTGATCACATATGTGTTTTCTTTCTGATAATTAGTATCTTAGATAGTAATTGGATGCTCACATGGTTAACGTATTATTACTAGGCATGTGGTATAGAATTGTCGTCTGCATGCTTGAGTAGCGGGTTATCCCAAGATCAGCCTCTTCTCCAGTAGTTAAACTTAATTCTATTATTTGCCAAGTTGGTTTATACCAGATTAAAATATTACTTTGGTCCCATCTAAGAGAAAATACAAAAATAGAAATTCCCAACTGAAGGAGGCACCTTCGTAAGAAAGCGTAAATCCCATCGATTAATTGGCTAGATCGCAATATTTGGAGAACCATTCCACTATTAAATGTTGCATAGTTTAATTAGGCCTCGATGGAAGGTTTGGATCCTACTTTTGAATCAAGGGATCTAGGATCCATCAACACACCCTTTCTAGGCAGGGATATAGTCATTACAGGTTCTAGGATGTATTTCATATCAATGTACATATTTGATTTAGTCTGAGAAACATGAATATATGATGATCAATTACAACAAAGAATCCTTCATGATAATACAATGACAGATGTGTCAGCATTGTGGATAGTTTAGAAGCAGAGTTATGGAAAAATTATGACATATGGAAAGAGATGGATTTATAAGATCACTAGTAGGTATAGAAATATATATGACAAAGGATATTACAATTGGAATCAGTGGAATCAGTTGGTCACAATAAGGCAAGCAATGCAAGGCATAGAAGAAAAGGGAAAGAGAAACCTTCATCAAAAGCTACAACATCAGAGGAAAATTGTTGAACAACATGGTCATTGATGTCTAAACAATGAACATGACAAGCCATGATGATTTGAAGTCAAGAAATTTTTAATGCTTTTTATATATTTCAAAGAATTACAAGAGGAAGCACCAATGGACAATAAGTAACATTGGAACAGAGGAAAGGAAACATACATAGGAAGTCCCATATTGTTCTACATCTTGCAGAGAAGTCAGAAGAGAAAGATTCAAACACATGAAGTTAGAGAAGGATTATCTAGAGAAGTTAGAATTTTAGGGGGAGTAACTCTTTGCTATCAAAAGAGAAGAGGAATTTGGAAAGAAATATGAGGACAAAAACATGTGGAGATAAAGAACAAATGCATGAAGATAGGGGGAACAACCCCAAGGAGAGATACAATTTTCCATTGATGTCAAAGGGGGAGAGAGAGAAACAATGATGAGGAGCAATGGTCAGAGGGGGAGCATGAGTATTGGAGTATGAGTGTTGCCATTAATAAAAAAGGGGGAGATTGTTGGAAATTTGGTTGTCATTGATGTCAAGCCTTGGAGCATTTGAGATACCCCAGATTTTTGGTCGATATTGATGGTGATTTAGTTGTCATTGATGTCAACAAGAGTGGTTAATGTCAATAGATATGATGGGTGCATTTTATGAATTCTACACGAAGCCCCGGAGGTGTGGTCACGAGACCAAAATTTGTTTGAGGAATAAGGAAATGAAGGACGATGCAAATGTAGGTAACACACTCATCTATGGATATTCCTCATCATATCATTTTCGGTGATAGGTGGTACACCACGTGGTTCCTCATAGTTAGTGAGATATTCCCTCATGAAGTTGGAATCCCCAAAGAATGGTCAAGAAGCTCCTAGTTGGTTAAAAGTCATTAATGAAAGGGTTAAATGGTTGTAACAAGAAACCCCTAAAGTAAGGAAATAGGTTACTTAGCAAAAGTATAAATACAGCTCAAGGAGTACATTCTCACACACATTCTATTGAATATCTCTAAGTGAATAAGTGATATGGTTTATCTTTTTATTGGTAAATCCGAGGTCGAATATGAGGTATCAAGTTTGAGGTTGCGAAGGAAGGTTGAAGGTGAAAGTCTTAGAGTTGTGACAAAAGTTAGCTACCCTAGTTTATGAGGTATCTATGGGTTACATGTTAGCAGGGCGCAGATGTACATAGTCTTTAGTGGAAGAAAGTGCAGATATTCATGGGCAGTAGAGGAGCAAGTCACAGATCTATGAAAAGTCTTGAAAAATGTTGAGAAGTGATGCTTGTACCCGTTTGTTGATGCCCATGTTAGTCTATTTGTTTGATATATGATACAATAGGGTGTCTACAGGATTATAAGTATGCTTATGTACTAGTTTTGAGGCTTATTCTTGGTTATGGTATGTTACATGCTTGAGGCATGTCTTGTTGATGTGGGTACATGATTTGGTACACCTTGGTGATGACATGAAACCTTGTTAGAAGTACACTTTTTGTTATCTCGATATCTGGTTTGGTATATGTCATGGTTATAGTTTATTATTAGAGACATATATTTGAGATGTTGGTACATGGTAGCACATGTATGAGATACACCTACTGGTGATGTTGGAACTTGTTTGAGGTACACCATTGATAGTACTTTCTTGGTACATATTATGGTACATGGTCTATGGATGATTGTCATGTTGTTTGAGGTATATGGTTGATGATATGGTGCATGGTTAGAGACATATGTTGGTGATCTTGGTACATGCTTGAGTACTTTTTTGAGGCACTTCATTGTTGATATCTGTTGGTACATGGTATTATGAGTGATATGGTATATGGTTGAGGCACATCTCATGGTACATGGTTGATGGTATGGTATATGTTTTGGTGCATGGTTGATGCATGTTTTGGTACAGGTGTTGGTGCATTGATTCATGGTTTGGTACAGGTTTTGGTGCATGGTTGATGCACAATTTGGTACAGGTGTTGGTGCATTGTTGATGCAAAATTTTGTATAGGTTTTGGTGCATGGTTGATGCACGGTTTGGTATAGGTGTTGGTGCATTGTTGATGCACGGTTTGGTACAAGTTTTGGTGCATGGTTGATGCATGGTTTGGTACAAGTGCATGGTTGATACATGTTGATGCACATGGTTTGGTGATGGTATGCATGTGAGAGGATGTATTTTTGTTGATGTTGAGTATCAACAGTGGTGACAGGTTGATGATACTATGTCAGTGACAGTGACAATGGCATGTTGGTGATAGGGACAAGTTGGATATAGTGACATGTTGATGTGACAAGTTATAGGTTGATGTGATAGTGACAGTGACAATGACAGTGACATAGACACTGGAAATGATTGTGGTAGTGACAGTTTGGTCTACACTTATATTTTAGGGAAGAAGGATGAGGAAAGGAAAGGGGTTTGCAGCCTCCTTCCGGTTGGTTCTAGAGAAAACAGGGAGTTGGAGCTTCCTTTAGGTTGGATCCTGAGAATTCAGGGAGTTGTATCTTCCTTCAGGTTGGAGCCTGTAAATAGGGGGTCGTAGCCTCCTTCCAATTGCGGCTGGAGAATTGGGAAGTTGGTGCTTCCAATGAATGTATTATTTAATATATGAGAAAGTATTCATGCTTTTCTCCCATTTGGGTTTCCACGTAAATTTTGGTGTACTGTTGATCAGGGGATCAAATTTTGCTCAAAAAAACAAAGTGTTCGAAATCACTTCAAATTGAGCGAGAGAGTAGGCCTCCTCGTTACCAACCCAACGCAACTCGTTTGGGTTCAAACGAACATCAGGAGCGAGAGATATCGCGTTCTGTTCAAATTTACAAACAGGCAAAAAAAGGGATGTTGACTGTACAGTCCGTATGGATGCTGATGTGGCAGGTCGTACAACACGTAGCGGGCTGTATGACATGTGGCAAGTAGCTATTGGAATAGTTGGCATGTGACATGGTTTGTTGGCAGTGAATGGGATGGCGACACATGGCCCAATCAATGGTCGCCACGTGTCACCTGTTTATTGGATTAAAATATTTGCACTTGGCAGGAGTCAACCCCGTGACCTCCGGGCAGGGTAAAGCCTTGGGAAAGGCCACCCAACCGGTGCGCCCACACATGTTACTTAACATATATATGCAATGTCATATATTTGAATTTGCAAAGTTGTGTATTGGGGCATGAACCGGGCTGGGGCTTAGCCCCGACCCATGGTTATATATATATTGCATACGACCGGTGCTACAGGTGGTTAAACCCACCGTAATATATGTTGTAACCATTTTGAATGCGCACGGTTTGATATAACATGTGACCAATGTGTATGCGCGCGGGTTTAACCTTACAGTTTTGTAAATGGTTTGAACTTTAGCCCTGTTGTGTATTGCACGCGGTCATGTGGTGACCATGTGCCCACGGGCCTTGGTAGTTAAAGGCCGGTGCGTGATTGTTCGATAGTTTGTACCGATTATGCGGTTGCGCCTGGTGCCAAGTTTTTATTCTTTAAAATGCGTGTGGGCTAGGTTGAAACAACAAGGGTGCATTTTGTAGATGCAGAGACAACAAGCTTGAAGGGGGGATTTCCAGGAAGCCTATCTTCTTCAATTTTTGGCCAAACGAGGTGCCAAAAAAGCCCAGCTAGGGGTTTTTGGACATTCTGAAGCCATTGGAGCAGTGTATTTGGCATTTTGAGCATGGTAAAGCACATTTTTTATCACTTTGAGAAAATAATATAAATGATCCATTGGAAGCTGGACCAGGAGATGTAGCCCAAGAGAGGGGTGAACTCCTTTATCATTTGTTGTGTTATGTGTTTTCT
>JZKD02S1831103.1:284716-317582 GCA_000966675.3 Picea glauca | reverse complement strand
TCAAGCCAAGTACAAGACAAGACATGACAAGCATCGTGTTGATCACAGTTTCCAAGTTGGAGATGAAGTTTGGCTTTACATCAGTAAGGAGAGACTTAAAGGAGAAGGTAAAAAACTGAAACCAATTCGATATGGTCCTTTCAAGATTATTGACAAGATTGGTAACAATGCCTTCCATTTAGATTTGCCTCTTTATATGAAAATGTATGCAGTTGTTAATGTTGAGAATTTGAAATTGTATGAGCCTCCTTTGATTAATGATCAAGGAGAGCATGTTCAGATTCCTTCTATACATGATTTTTCCCCAGAATATCTTATAGAACTACATGAAGACACCATCCTTGACAGGAGAATGTGAACTTCAAAACGAGGAAATGTAGAGTATATTCGAGTTGGTCTTAAAGGTACAAATCCAAGAAAATCTAAGTGGATTGAGGTTGGAAAGGTGAGGGAGCTATACCTTCATCTTCAAATAGACTAAAAATAGTCTTTTGGAGGTCCAAAATCTTTCTAATGGGGAGGAGTGATTAGGGGATCAAATTTTGCTCAAAAATTCAAATTGCTCGAAATCACTTCAAATCAAACGAGAGCGTAGGCCTTGTTGTTATGAACCCAACGCAACTTGTTTGGGTTCAAACAGACGTCAGGAGCGAGAGAGATCGTGTTCTGTTCAAATTTACAAACAGGGAAAAAAAGGGATGCTGACTGTACAGTCCGTACGGACACTGACGTGGTAGGTAGCTATTGGAACAGTTGGCATGTGACATGGTTTGTTGGAAGTGAATGGGATGGTGACACGTGGCCCAATCAATGGCCGCCACGTGTCACCTGTTTATTGGATTAAAATATTTGCACTTGGCAGGAGTCGACCCTGTGACCTCCAGGTAGGGTAAAGCCTTGGGAAAGGCCGCCCAACCGACGCGCCCACACATGTTACTTAACATATATATGCATTGTAATATATTTGAATTTGAAAAGTTGTGTATTGGGGTGTGAACCGGGCCTGGGCTAATCCCCGGGCCATGGTTATATATATATATATATTGCATACGACTGGTGCTACAGGCGGTTAAACCCACCGTAATATATGTTGTAACCATTTTGAATGCATGCGGTTTGATATAACATGTGACCAACGTGTATGCATGCAAGTTTTACCTTACGGTTTTGTAAACAGTTTGAACTTTATCCCTGTTGTGCATTGTGCGCGGTCATGTGGTGACCATGTGCCCACGAGCCTTGGTAGTTAAAGGTCGGTGCGTAACCGTTCGATAGTTTGTACCAGTTGTGCGGTTTCACCCGGTGCCAAGTTTTTACACTTTAAAATGCATGTGGGATAGGTTGAGCCAACAAGGGTGTGTTTTGTAGATGCAGAGACAACAAGCTTGAAGGGGGGACTTCCAGGAAGCCTATCTTCTTCAATTTTTGGCCAAACGAGGTGCCGAAAAAGCCCAACTAGGGGTTTTTGGACGTTCTGAAGCCATTGGAGAAGTCTATTTGGCATTTTGAGCATTGTAAAGTACATTTTTGAGCAATTTGATCAAATAATACAAATGATCCATTAGAAGCTGGACCAGGAGATGTAGCCCGAGAGAGGGGTGAACTCCTTTATCATTTGTTGTGTTATGTGTTTTCTGTTCACTGATTTTGCTGCTGTTTATATGCATCTTGAATGAGTAAATCCTATTAAAGTTGTGTTGCAAAGTTGATCCATTTTCATTTTAACACATAAAATTTACTTGCAAATATTTTCAAGAATACAAGCCTTCTTCATTTTTAGATCAACTGTGTATTTGGTGTGATGTTGCTTATGTTTATATGATCATGATATATTGAATGAAATAATAGATGATACATTGATGATATACTGTTGATAAAGTTGAATTTTATATATTCTGTTTAAAAGTGCAAAAAGTGCTCATACTAATTCACCCCCCCCACCCTTTTCTCAGTATTCCAACAGAATGAATGTGAATCCTCTTTGAGAGGGAAACCTCCATTTACAATAGAACACATGCACAAGATGAGATGATCCTAAGATTAGGTCTCCTTGGTCTCCTTGACCAAGTTCTGAGCTTCCTTGGTCATGTTTGACCTGTTTTGGGACTTTGACAGGCTGTCGAAGGCAGAGCGCAAGTCAAAGCGGAGATCATGAGATCTTGGCCCCTTGTTTAGGGATTTTGGGTTTTTGGATTATGTAATGGGTATGGGGATATCGGCCCATGGGTTTACCCATGTTTAGGCCCTTTTGTAATATATAAATAGAATTCTAGGTGATGTAATAAAAGGAGAGAGGCTAGGTACCTAGCCAAAGTGCTGAGTGCAAATTGCAAATGCTTTGTGCATTGTATGTTGAGAACTTGCAAAGCTAAGTGCAAGTGACTGTAAGAGACTGTGTAAAGGCTTTGTGCTGTAATATAGCTCGGGGAAGGAGGATCTAGCGAAGTTCGCACAGATCTCCTGTCCTATGCGGAGTAGGATCTTGTGGCTCTCTGCATGTAGAATATTGACAGAAGACAATAAAAGAGAAGAAGAGTTGGTGGACGTAGCCCCAGGTTGGGGGTAAACCACGTATATCCTCTGTTATGGTTTCTTTGTGCATTATGGTTGTTTCATTGTCCATATGATTAATGCTTAGTGCACTGATGTATGCTTAGATGAATCTAATATGATAAGCTTAGTGCTGAATAATATGAATGAATGCTAGATCTAACCTATGTGAATGTGCTTAGTTCTTGAATATACTAGATCTGGTGAATACTGCGCTGATCCATTTCTAGGGTTTACCTGTGCTGTAAATTAAGGCTGAATACTAATGAATTATAACTATTAAGTGCTCTATTAAGGTGTTAGAATCACATATGTGTGTCCCAGCTAAGGTTGTAGACACTAGAGTCCTACAACGACCCCTGCCTCTACCTCGGGTGAGACTTCATCTACTTCGCAGGTGTTGCCAAAAGGGTCCATAGTTAGGTTTTTGTTGGTGCGTTGTTGAAGCGTTGAACCCTAGGTCTGCCCCTGTGCCAACAAATGGTTCCATTGTTGGGACCTGAAACTGTGATTGCTGAGAACTGAAGAAAAAAGAAAGCTTTGTGCGTAGATCTGTTTCCCTAGTGCGTAGTATTCTACTTGACTTGTGAAGCTCTGTGCTAAGAAGAGAAGTCAGATCTGAAGAAAAGAGGTAAGATATTGAAGCTTTGTGCTCAGATAAAGGTAAGAACAGTGAAAAGTTTTGATTGAAAAGGTAAGATAAGTGGAAATTTTTGTTGGGGGCATGTTGGCCCTTGACCAAGTTTTGAGGATCCTTGGTTATGTTTGACCTATTTTGGGACTTCGACATGCTTTCGAAGGCGGAGCGCAAGTCGAAGAGGAGATCGTGGGATCTCAACCCCTTGTTTAGGGATTTTGGGTTTTGGTCTTATGTAACGGGTATGGGGATGTCGACCCATGGGTTTACCCGTGTTTAGGCCCTTTTTGTAATATATAAATAGAAGTGTAGGCGATGTAAGAAAAGGAGAGAGGCTAGGTACCTAGCTAAAGTGCTGAGTGAAAATTGTAAATGCTTTGTGCATGCTATGTTGAGTACTTGTAGAGCTAAGTGCAAGTGACTGTGTAAAGGCTTTGTGTTGTAATATAGCTCGGGGAAGGAGGATCTAGCAAAGTGCGCATAGATATCCTGTCCTATGTAGAGTAGGATACTGTGGCTCTATGCATATAGAAGATTGACAGAAGACAATAAAAGAGAAGAAGAGTTGGTGGACGTAGCCCCGGGCTGGGGGTGAACCACGTATATCTTGTGTTATGGTTTCTTTGTGCATTATGGTTGTTTCATTATCCATATGATTAATTCTTAGTGCACTGATGTATGCTTAGATGAATCAGATATGATAAGCTTAGTACTGAATAATATGAATGAATGCTAAATCTAACCCATGTCAATGTGCTTAGTGCTTGAATATACTAGATATGGTGAATATTGTGTTGATCTGTTGTTAGGGTTTACATGCGCTGTAAATTAAGGTTGAATACTAATTATCTATAACTTCTAAGTGCTATGTTAAGGTGTTAGAATCATAGATCTGTGTCCCGGCTAAGGTTGCAGACACTGGAGTCATGCAACTACGCCTTCCTTTACCTCGGGTGAGACTTCATATGATTCACAGGTGTTACCGAAAGGGATGGTAGTTAGGGTTTTTTTGGTGCCCTGTTGAAGCGTTGAACCCTAGGTCTGCCCCTGTGCCAACAAATGGTTCCATTGTCGGGACCTGAAACTATGATTGCTGGGAACTGAAGAAAAGAGAAAGCTCCATGTGTAGATCTGTTGCCCTAGTGCACAGTATTCTACTTGACTTGTGAAGCTCTGTGTTAAGAAGAGAAGTCAGATCTGAAGAAAATAGGTAAGATATTGAAGCTTTGTGCTCTAATAAAGGTAAGAACAATGAAAAGTTTTGATTGAAAAGGTAAGATAAGTGGAAATTTTTGTTTCAAAAGTATGAATCTAGGTATGTTTGATAAATTTTGTCTTAGCTTGAAAAATAGGGCATAACTAGAGAAAGAAGATTTGATATGAGTAGATCTTATAGAAATGATGAAAGATATGTTATTCCTATTCATAGAAAGAATGTTTAGACTAACAAATGGATGTAGGATCCTAGAAAGTAATTTTTGTGGGTTAGCTACTATGATCCTAGTGCGCAATACATGAAAGGCTAGGGATCATTTAAAAGAAAAAGAGGATTAATTCTTTGTTACAGTTGCAAAAGACTGAGACATATTGCTAAGGAATGCCCTGATAGAAGACCTAGTTGTCTTTGTTGTAAAGCTATGGACCATGAAGTTTTGGATTGCCCTAGAATGATTACTAAGTTTGAAATAATGAATATGAGACAAGAAAACCCTGAGGAAGATCAAGCAACTAAGAACATGGAAAAACCCCAGAAAGAATCAGAGAATGTATTGCTAAAAGTGAAAGAAACCCTGAATGATCACAAAAATGTCAAATTATCAGAGATCTTCAAAGAAAATAAGTGCATAGAAATAAGAATAGGAGACTTCAACATTGACTATGTTTTGGATGAGGAAACACAGTTGAATATCATCATAGAAAGAACATGGGAAATTTTAGGAAAGCCTGTTATGATTTCTTCATTGGGAGAAATAGGATTATTTAGAGGAAAGCTAGTAACCCTATGTGGAACACTCACCCAGATACCTATGAGTGCTCATGGAACTTCGACAGATGAAGATTTTGAGGCTGTTAAATTTATTGAGAACAATGCCCCATTTTCTATGTTACTAGGAAAAACCTGGATTGAGAAGGATCAGGCCAGAAGAAAAGACGAGGAAGTCTTAGAACAGAAGAAGAAATAATTAAAATATTTCATGACTAGGAGGATAGCGCACTTGATTAAAGAGTAGGAGAATAGATCAAAGTTGTTTAGAACCCAAAAATTGGATGTCGAAGTTGAAAGAACACAAGAAGACACACAGAAGAGTGGAGCACCTACCCCGGATAGAGAAGAAGTATTTCCCTTGAACCCTATGAAAGAATCTCAACAGCACGAAGTTACTATGCCAAAAGGAGATAAGAATCAGAATGGAAAGAGGAATACTGAGACAAAGATCATAGGGAAGAAGGCTAGATAACTCAGTAAGAAGAGAGAAAAGATAGAAAATTTGCAGAAGGTTCTAGAGGGGACTTCATAGAAGGAAGGCTTGCAAAGTTGGAACTTCACTGGGATGTCAGAACAACGCAACATGTCACTTCGCCATTGTGAAGAAATACAACTGTTGGAGGCATTATGACTGTTAGACCGACGCGCCCAAATGGTTAAAACAATAGTTATGACCAAAAAGCTCGTCATCAGACCATTAGGACTGCGTCGCAATGGACAAAACCACATTGATGAAGGCCTCTCATATATTGGAGATATCTGTTACATCGTTGTCTACTTATTGCTTTGATTGTTGCACTAAAAACATTTTTTCAAATTGTATCCAAGACAACTCATTGCTACCGCGTTGTGTTTATTGAGATTTCACCACCCAGTATATTGTATTGAGCATTCATTCATTCATCAACTTGAGTCAATCGATCGAGAGCGTGCATTTCATACAAACTCAACACCATAGAGAATTCAGTCGAAGAAGTTCTCATCGATCTAATGGTCAAAAAATTAATGTCCACAGGGATTCAAGCCTCGTCGATGAGAGGAGTGCAAGCCTCCCCATCGAATCCTCACAGTTACGGACCATCCCGAGATGCAGCTGAGAAAAGAACCAAGCATCGAGATGACTTGGTGAATGCGAAGTTAATCCTGACTATCCTTCCCGACTACATCCTGCCTTTGGCTGGTGCGGTGAGTCATGACATTATTCCGAGAGACTTTGATTACACCCTAGTTACTGCATACCTCCCAAAGGGGATACATGCAGTTAGAACACAACAAGATAAGATCATGACATTAAAATTCAGTGACTTTAACCTAGGGGGCCATAAGAACCATAGTATGCTCTCTCCTCATAGATACTTGACTAGGACGAAAGGGAAGAACTCGAAAATAATCCCCCAACCATGGATTATGAACCTCGTGCAGTCCACCATCTTGAACATGATGAAGATTCCACATTTTGGAAGGCGCCATGAGGTTAAAGTGTGTGTTAATATCCTGCCATCGTGCTACCATGGCAGTTATCTATGGCTAGATAGATGCATCACAGTCGATCCGACACTGATCCATATGATCGGTAGATTGAGCATGCAAGGACCAGACCCACAAGACTTCTACCTAGGAAGTTTGCAGACTGCACCCTGACACAGAGGATTAAGGATACCTATGGAGATGTAGAAAAGGGGACGCGAGGCTACAAGGTAGATTCCATATAGAATAGCGCAGTGCGCCTGGCCTGCTAACTAATCGTAGGAAAGCTGGTGAGAAAGAACAGACCTACGCAAGTCACAGGGTTCATTGTTGACCTCGCCAGAAAGTGTGTAGAAGGACTCCAAATGAACTGGGCGAAGTACTTAGTCAACCAACTAGAATTGGATTGTCGTGAAGCTCAAGATCAAGGCTATGAGTTCCATTTCAGCTAGTTGTTAATCCTCATAACATTTACTTCTTGGGAGATGCCAGAAGGTGTGACCTTCCTGGACATTGAGCCATTTGAGCCACTTGATGTGAAGTTCACCACGCTCTGGTACTTGAGCGATATGGTAAAACATTGGCAATCGAACATAGTATTTCACACATACTATCTCCAGTTAAAGAGGGCTATTGGGGATATCCCTCATATGATGTCGAACACCCTGCACCAGTTCATACCCCTCATGAAGTTCCACGCAGATCGACACTTTATTTATATCACTCTGTGCATGGATGAGCATAAAGAAGAGCTTCAGTCATACTATAAGATCATAGAGGAGGACCTCGAAGAGATAAATAAGGATTGGTTTGCAAAGATCCTTATCCCTACTAACCCCACAGAGATGTCTGATCCTGAACTAATTGGTAGCTCAGAGGCCACTCACGAAGAACATCATACAACTGCACCTAGTAGAAGGAAGAAGATCGAAGAGGTACAAAACTTGAGCAATGCATTAGGAGAAACTACTTCAGAATCACCTAGATGAGGTGATAATGATGAAGTAGATAAAGAAGAGACCAATGGCAAAGAAGATCAATAGAATCAAGGTGAAGCAACACTGCCTAGGGATCCTGTTGATGAGGCTGATCCATCTAAGAAAACAAATGTTTCCCCCATGAAACCTACCTCACAGAAGAAATCCAAAGCCACCAAGACTAAGCTACAGACTGTGCTCACGCTCGATAAATTTGACTTCATCATCGCAGTCGTATCAGAGGATTTGCAGGATATTATGCAGAACACTGAAGCCAAGCAAGCAGCCATGTATGAAAAAATTGAGACAAAACTAAGAGGGGTACAAAAGGCCCTTCAATCCAACCATGCAGTATCCGCTGCCCCCCTACCATCAGAAGAACCAGAGTTGGGAGATGAGCCTACCCAACTCCGCAAAATAGCCGATGCTTCTGAAGCTCACCTTTGTCGAGCGCAAGAAGAGAAAGAACAGACCACGGTGGACCTGAAGCAAGCACAAGAAGAAGTGGTAGAGAAACATCGAGTTGCACAACATGAGAAGGATGACCTCCACACCAAGTTCGAAGAGGAGAGAGCACAGGTCAAGCAAGAGAAAGAGAAGTTGCTCGCAAAGAAACTTGGAGTCAAAGAAGCAGTCAGTAGAGCACTTCGCTCTGTGACAAGCTTAGAGAAAAAGGTGGAAGAACCAGTGG
This sequence comes from Picea glauca, assembly GCA_000966675.3. Taxonomy (NCBI): domain Eukaryota; kingdom Viridiplantae; phylum Streptophyta; class Pinopsida; order Pinales; family Pinaceae; genus Picea; species Picea glauca. Next base: position 309,273 of record JZKD02S1831103.1, on the reverse strand, counting down.
AGCATCAAGTAGCGCATCTTGTTGAATCTATCCAGTAGCTTCAATAGAGAATCACATACCTAGAGCTACAAACAGTGCCAAGTACCCTACAGGACATGCATGACCAAAGAGAAACCACTGCCCAGAGCGTAGTTGAGAGGATCAAAGGATTATCTCTGGAATGCAAACAACTTAGCAGTATAAGTGCACAAACCTACGAGCAACTTACTGAAGACCCTGAACTAAAGGCATTGGATTCACAACTCCAGGAGGCAAAGCAACAAGCAATGATAGTACAGGCACAGTTGAAGCTATTGTCAGTAGTTGAAAGGATGAAGTGATCCTAGGAAAAATGCACTGCTCAACAGCAGGTCCATGCCATATAGAACAAAGTCATGAAAGTGACTCAGAAGCTCCAACCAGTCCAAGACGAAGTGTGCCAAATGTTTGAGGAGATTGAAGGTCGAGGAGCATAGATGGAACAATTATTCACTGCAGTTGAACAATGCTTAGAGGGACCTATCAACAAAGTAGTTATCCAAGAGTTCATTGAGCAGGAGGCCTTAGCACAACAACAGGTCGAAGCAGCTCGAGCCAAGCTCGAGGATTTTGAAGCAGAGCTACCCAAACCAGAGAGACTCGGGATGAGTCAGGGGTGAGTGTTGGGGGCCTGTTGGCCCTTGACCAAGTTTTGAGGAACCTTTGTCATGTTTGACCTATTTTGGGACTTCAACTAGCTGTCAAAGGCAAAGCATAAGTTGACGCAAAGATCACAGGATCTCGGCCCCTTGTTTAGGGATTTTGGGTTTTGGGCTTATGTAATGGGTATGGGGATGTCGGCCCATGGGTTTACCCATGTTTAGGCCCTTTTTGTAATATATAAATAGAAGTCTGGGTGATATAAGAAAAGGAGAGAGGCTAGGTACCTAGCCAAAGTGCTAAGTGAAAATTGTAAATGCTTTGTGCATTCTATGTTGAGAAATTGCAGAGCTAAGTGAAAGTGACTGTGTAAAGTCTTTTTCCTGTAATATAGCTCAAGGAAGGAGGATCTAGCGAAGTGCACATAGATATCATGTCCTATGCAAAGTAGGATATTGTGGCTCTGTGCATGTAGAATTTGACATAAGACAATAAAAGAGAAGAAGAGTTGGTGGACGTAGCACCAGGATGGGGGTGAACCACGTATATCATGTGTTATGGTTGCTTTGTGCATTATGGTTGTTTCATTTTCCATATGATTAATTCTTAATGCACTAATGTATGCTTAGAGGAATTTGTTATGATAAGATTAGTGTTGAATAATATGAATGAATGCTAGATCTAACCTATGTGAATGTGATTAGTGCTTGAATATACTAGATCTGGTGAATAATGCACTGATCTGTTGTTATAGTTTACATGTGTTGTAAATTAAGGCTGAATACTAATGATCTATAACTGGTAAATGCTCTATTAAGGTGTTACAATCATAGAACCATGTCCTGGATAAGGTTGCAAACACTGGAGTCCTGCAACCACCCCTGCCTCTACCTTGGGTGAGACTTCATCTGCTTCGTAGGTGTTTCCGAAAGGGCTAGTAGTTAGGGTTTTGTTGGTGCGTTGTTGAAGCATTGAACCCTGGGTCTACCCCTGTGCCAACAATATATATATATATATAGGAGACAAATGGTACAATTATAATTAAAGGGTTTAGCCAAAAATACTAATATAACCACAAAAATATAACAACTCAATATATAGGGATTTGTCTATGGCTTAACATCCCCCCGTCAAACAAGTGTTTACCTCAATGCCTTATTAGCTATGGATATTTTTGCACGAAGGACCCATCTTCCCATGTCACTTCTTGTATTAATAGGTTCTTCCACTTGATTAGGTACACAATAGTTTATTGATTTTGTAATTGTTTAACCCTTGTTTCGATGATTGTTTCTGGTTCTAATATGTTTTTCCCTTCTTCATTGACCTTTGGTAAAATAGTTTGAACTAGGATATTGTCACCGATTGCCTTATTTAAGAAAGAAACATGGAATATTGGATGTACGTGTGAAGGTGGAGGTAACTCCAATGTTTAATCCACATTTCCAATCCTCCGCAACACCTTATAGGGACCATATTACTTGGGTACTAGTTTATTGTCCTTGTTTTTTGCTTGAGGGACATCTGTTTGTATGGTTGTAGCCTCAAAAATACCCAATCCACCACTTCAAATTCCCTTTCATTGTGATGTTGATTTTATTATTGTTTCATCCTATTTTATGATATAACCAAGTTGTCCTTCAACAGTTTGAGAATCTCTTATTGGTTCTCTATGTGGTCCTCCACTGCTTCAACCTTCGATTTCCATTTCAAGGGTGATGTGATGGATAGAGGGTGATATCCATAAAGTGCTATAAATTGGGACATTTTCAATGAATTATGGAAGGATGTGTTGTACTACCACTCTTATAATGGAAACCACTTGATCCATTGTGTATGTTTATCAGATGCAAAGAAAAAAAGATACCTTTCTAGAAATTTATTCACAATCATAGTTTTCCCATTAGATTGAGGATGGTAAGAGGATCTGTGAGTCAATTAAGCACCCAAACAAGAAAATAATTTAGTCCAAAAATTTCTCATGAAAATTGGATCTCTGTCACGTATAATAATCTTAGGGATTCCATGTAGCTTTTGAACTATTTCCATGAATTCTATGGCTATTGTACTTGCTTTAAAAGGACTATAAAGAGAGAAAAAAAGGGCATAGTTTGTGAGTCGATGCACTACTACCAAGATGAAATTATTCCCTTAAAAATTGGGTATACCTATAACTAAATCCATTGAAACATATTCCCAATGTTGGTCTTGATTGTCTCTCCCTTATTCGGTTGGCAAACCACACATTCAACTACAAAATTTCAAACATTAGTTTTAAGACCTTCCCATAAAAAATCCTTCTTGATCCTATGGTAATTTTTCAAGAACCTTGAATGTCCTCCTATAGGAGAAGTGTGCAATTCCAAAAGGACCTTATATTTGAGTTGGGAATTCTTACATGAATATAGGCAATCTTGATACCACAATAAATAATTCTTCCACACAAATTTATCTAATGCACTTGGGTCCTCTTGTAGTTGTTGAATGATCTTGCATACATTTTTTATCTTTCTTCTATTCTATCCTTGCTTCTTCCACCCAACTAGATTTCAGAATGGAAATATAATACATTAAACGCTCAATGTCTTATTCTTTCCTTGAAAGCGCACCTGCCACTATATTTTGTTTTCCTTTTTTGTAGATAATTTCAAAGTCATAACCCATCATATTTGTAACCCATTTTTTTCTCTTCTGAAGATAATCATTTTTCTAATAAGTACTTCAAAATATCATGATCTGTTTTTACCTTGAAGTGTCTTCTTATTATGTAAGGGTGTCATTTCTTAACTATATGCAATATGGCCAACATCTCCTTTTCATAAATGGGTTTGAGTAAATTATTTCCTTTAAGATGCCTGTTATAGCCCTATATTTCATAGTATCACAAGGTGATTGAAATTTCTTCCTCTAGTCATTTTACATTGTAAATAATATTTCATTCTGCAAATGATTTCCAAAAAGAAAAAGATAAAGATAAAAAATAGTAAAAAATTAAAAGAGGGTATAAAATAAAAGAAAAGAAAATAAAGAAAATAAAATAAAAGAAGAAATAGAAAAAAGAGAAAAAACAAGAAAACCCCATCAAAATAAAATAAGTTTGAATCATATTGTCTAATCATGATCAAACATTTTAAATTTGTTGTTGATAGGTTAAAGAATAAATTTGGTCAAACTGTCTAATCTTGGCCAAAGTAGGTAGGTTAGAGGAATAATTAATCCAAGAGTATAAGCTGGATTAATGTGTGTTGGCACAAGGGTAGACCTAGGGTTCAATGCTACAACAACACACCAACAAAACCCTAACCACTGGCCCTTTTAGCAACACCTGCGAAGCAAATGAAGTCTCATTCGAGGTAGAGGCAGGGGTGGTTGCAGGAATTAGATGTCTACAACCTTAGCTGGGACACCGATCTATGATTACAACACCTTAACAAAGCACTTAATAGTTACAGCTCGTCAGTATTTAACCAGTAATTTCTTCGTAGATAAAACCCTAATAACAGAGCACCACAATATTCACATAGATCCAATATGATCAAGCACTAAGCATATCAACATAGATCAAATCTAGCATTCATTCACATTATTCATCACTAAGTTATCATATTAGATTCTTCTAAGCATATATCAGTGCACTAAGCATTTAATCACATAAAAAAGAGGGCAACCATAAAGCACAAAGCAACCATAACAGAGGATATACGTGGTTCACCCCCACCCTGGGGCTAAGTCCACCAACTCTTCTTCTCTTCTATTATCTTTGGTCAATCAGCTACATGCACAAAGCCTTGAGATATTACTCCATAGAGGATAGGAGATCTGCGCTCTTTGTTATATCCTCCTTCCCCAAGTTACAAAACAAAGCCTTTCACAGTCTCTTACAATTACTTGCACTTAGCTCTGCAAATCTCACACAATATGCACAAAGCAATTACACTTACCACTTGCACTTAGAACCTAGCATCACGTATATGCATATCTCCTTACATCGCCTAGACATCTATTTATACATTACAAAAGGGGCCTAAACATGGGTAAACCCATGGGTCAACATCCCCATACCCCTTACATAAGCCCCAAAGCCAAAAGGCCCTAAAAAGGGGCCGAGATCCCGCAATCTCTGCTTCGACTTGCGCTCCACCTTTGACAACCTATCGAAGTCCCAAAAGTAGGTCAAACCTGACCAAGGATCCTCAAAACTTGGTCAAGGGCCAACATGCCCCCAACACTCACTTGTGACTCATCCTGAGTCACTCTGATCTAGGTAGCTCTGCTTTGAAAGCCTCGAGCTTGGCTCAAGCTGCTTCAACCTATTGTTGTGACACGACCTCCTGTTTGATGAACTCTTGGATTACTACCTCGTTGATAGGTCCCTCTAAGCGTTGTTCAGCTGTAGTAACGCCTTGTTCTAGTTCTGTTCCCCGGCCTTCAATCTCTACGAATAGTTGGAAAGCCTCATCCTGAATTGGTTGGAGTCTCCGAGTCACTTCAATTACTCTACTCTGAATTGTGTGGACCTGTTGTTGGGGATTGCGCTATTCTTGGGATCGCTTCATCCTTTTGACTGTTGACTGGGGCTTCAACTACGCCTGTACTATTTATGCTTGTTGATTTGCCTCCTGGAACTGTGACTCCAATGCCTTTAATTCAAAATCATCAATGAGTCGCTCATAAGTTTGGGCACTGCGATCACTTAGTTGTTTACATTCCATGGTGAGGGCCTTGATTCTTTCAACTACGCTTTGAGCAGTTGCTTCTCTTTGATCTTGTACATCCGACATAGTGTTGGGAACTATTTGTAGCTCTAAGTTTGTTATTCTTTGTTGTATCTGCTGGATAGATTCTGCGAGTTGTGATACTTGATTCTCTTCTCAGTCTTCTGCCATTGGATCTAATCCTATCATAGAGTGAAGTGCTCTATCAACTACTTCTTTGACTTCCAATTGTTCTATGAGCAACTGTTCTTTTTCTTGCTTGGCATGTGCCCTTTATTTTTTAAACTTGGATTGAAGGTCCTCTTTCTCCTTTTGTGCAACCAGACGTTGCTCTACCATTTCTTCTTGTTCTTTATTCAAGGCCATTGTGGCTTGACTAAGGCGAGCTTCGGTCACATCATCTAGTATGTGGAGTTGGGCAGGCTCATCTCTCAAATTTGGTTCTTTTGATGGCAGGGGCACAATGGATACTGTGCGACTGGAGTGAAGGGCCAATTGTTCTAACCATTCGAGGCGTCGGGCTAATGGTCATAATTATTTCAACAAATATATCAGTCCACAATGGACAAGTGCCATGTTGTGTTGTTCTGATATCCCGACGAAGTTCCAGTTTTGAAAACCTTCCCTCTGCGAAGTCCCCTCTGGGACCTTCTATAACTTTTCTATCTTTGTTATCTTCTTACTAAGTTTTCTAGCCTTCTTCCCGGTGATCTTCGTCTCGGTATTCTTCTTTCCATTTTGATTATTATCTCCTTTTGGTATAGTAACTTCGCGCTGTTGAGATTCTTTCGTAGGGTTCAAGGGAAATACTTCTTCTCTATATAGGGTAGGTGCTCCATTCTTCTGTGAATCTTCTTGTGTTCATTCAACTTCAACATCCAAGTTTCTAGTTTTAAATAACTTTGATCTATTCTCATGTTCTTCAATCAAGTATGCTATCCTCCTAGTCATGAAATATTTTAATTCTTGCTTCTTTTGTTTTAAGACTTCCTCTTCTTTTCTTCTGGTATGATTTCTCTCAATCTAGGGTTTTCCTAATAACATAGAAAATGGGGCATTGTTCTCAATAAATTTAACAACCTCAAAATATTCCTCTGTCGTAGTTCCATGAGCACTCATAACTATCTAGGTGAGGCTTCCACATAGGGTTATCAACTTTCCTCTAAATAATCCTATTCCTCCTAATGAAGGAATCATAGCAGGCTTTCCTAAAATTTCCCAGGTTCTTTCTGTCATAATATTCACCTGTGTTTCCTCATCTAGAACATAGTCTATGTTGAAGTCTCCTATTCTTGTTTCTATGCACTCTTTTTCTTTGAAGATCTCCGATAAGTTGATATTTCGTTGATCATTTAGGGTTTATTTCATTTGCAATAATACAACCTCTGATTCTTTCTGGGGTTCTATCGTGGTCTTAGTTTCTTGATCTTCCTCAGGGTTTTCTTGTCTCATATTCATTATTTGAACCTTAGCAATCATTCTAGGGAAATCCAAAACTTCATGATCCATAGCTTGACAACAAAGGCAACTAGGTCTTCTACCAGGGCATTCCTTGGCAAGATGTCCCAGTCTTCTGCAATTATAACAAAGAGTTAATCTTCTTTTTCTTTGAAATTATCCCCAACCTTTCCTGTACTATGCACTAGGATCATAGTAGCTAACCTGCAAAAAATTATTTCTAGGTTCCTGCATCCATTTGTTAGTGCAAACATTATTTCTATGCATAGGAATAACATATATTTCATTATTTTTATCAGATCTACTCATATCAAACATTATTTCATCTAGATGTTCCCTAGTTTTGAAACATACCTAGCTCCATACTTTTGAAACAAAAATTTCCACTTATCTTTAGTTTTTCAATCAAAATTTTCCAGTGTTCTTACCTTTAACAAAGCACAAAGCCTTTAGATCTTACCTCTTTTCTTCAGATCTGACTTTTCTTCTCATCATAGAGATTCACAAGTTAAGTAGACTACTTTGCACTAAAGAAATAGATCTACACACAAAGCTTTCTTTTCTTCAGTTCCCAACAATCATAGTTTCAGGTCCTGGCAACAGAACCATTTGTTGGCACAGGGGAAGACCCAGGGTTCAATGCTACAACAATGCACCAACAAAACCCTAAATACCGACCCTTTTGGCAACATCTGCGAAGCAGATGAAGTCTCACTCGAGGTAGAGGCAAGGGTGTTTGTAGGACTCAGATGTATGCAACCTTATCTATGACACCAATCTGTGATTACAAAACCTTAACAAAGCACTTAGCAGTTATAGCTCGTCAATATTTAACCAGTATCTACTTCGCAAATAAAACCCTAATAACAAAGCAACGCAGTATTCACATAGATCCAATATAATCAAGCACTAAGAATATCAACATAAATCAGATCTAGCATTCATTCACATTATTCAACACTAAGCTATCAAATTAGATTCTTCTAAGCATATATCAGTTCACTAAGAATTTAATCACATAAACAATAGGGAAACCATAAAGCACAAAGAAACCATAACACAGGATATACGTGGTTCACCCCCACCTTGGGGATACGTCCAACAACTCTTATTCTCTTCTATTATCTTTGGTCAATCAACTACATGCATAAAGCCTTTAGATCTTACTCCACAGAGGACAAGAGATCTGCGCTCTTCGCTAGATTATCCTTCCACGAGTTACAACACAAAGCCTTTCACGGTCTCTTACAATCACTTTCACTTAGCTCTTCAAGTCTCACACAATATGCACAAAGCAATTACACTTACCACTTGCACTTAGCACTTAGCATCACGTAGATGCATATCTCCTTACATCGCCTAGACATCTGTTTATACATTACAAAAGGGGCCTAAACATGAGTAAACACATGGGCCGACATCCCCATACCCATTACATAAGCCCAAAACTCAAAAGGCCCTAAAAAGGGGTCGATATCCTGCGATATCTACTTCGACTTGCTCTCCGCCTTCGACAGCCCATCGAAGTCCCAAAAGTAGGTCAAACCTGACCAAGGATCCTCAAAACTTGGTCAAGGGCCAACAATGTGTTAGATTCATAGGTTAGAAGATAAGTTAGGTGATTTTATCTCAAATAAAATTGAAAGGGGTTTACATTTCAAAATACACCCTAAGTTGGTTAAATTTGGTTATTTGAGCATAGGGAAATAAAATTATAATGTAAAGTTTCAAAAAGACAAGATTTATGCTTTATGGTGCATGTTTTTATCCTAAGTTCGGAAGTGGACAAGAATGTTTGTCTTGTAGTTCTTAATCTCCACACAAATATCCATCGGCAACATCCACCTTTCCCTGACCAACGGTCCTCAACCATTTTCACCCTCCCCGACCTATCTACCTTTAACGACAGAGGGGGGGTTTGAAAAGTGGTTTTTCCCCACGTCGGTCCCACATAACATGGTGCATCCTCATCATTTTGGACCCCCCCCCTCCTATTTAAACTTACCGTTGACCCCCCCTCCAAAATCCGCCAAACCAGAACCCGATACTACTCACCTCTCCTCACCACTGCTATCCTATCACTACATGCCATCTGTCCCACTCCACATACCCGTTATCCAATTAAAGATTTCCCCATGACCATTCACTATCCCATAACAACCCCACGCCATAACATGTATCCATTGTACACATTAAAACCTCATTTTACATTATGTTACATCGTTTTCCGAGAAAGACACTGTGGAGACCGCACCGAACTCAGTTATCAAATTAACCGCCACCAACTCTCACTGTCAACATGTGAATCATTTCTCTGGGTAATATAGTTCTACCATCATTTTACTGTAAATTATGTCAATTATGGCTCCCAAGGTTAAACCTGCCAACACATCCGAGAACCTAATGATTCCCCCTCCCCTTGACCTGGAACACATACCTTTGACATATAGGGATTACAAATTCACAAAGCCGAGGTGCGAATTTGACTTCTTTGAATTTCACTCTTGACTGAAAGAGATTTTCCTCAACCAGAGTGATGAAATTGGACTCTGGAAGAACAATTTTCCCTTGTATATGTTTCCTCAGACCCATCACTTCCCAAAATTTGTTCTCAGATGCAATCTAGTTACTTGCTTGGCCAAAGATCCATTGCCTCCTCCGTTGGTGAAATATTATTCACAATTACCTCTGAAGCCATCAACCAGATGTTACAGATCACTAAAAAAGACTTAGCCACTCCATTCTTTGTTGAAGCCCTAAATGATTTATACCAGACGCTGAATTTTCCCCAAAGAGATTAGATCTTTGAGATCTTTCTCCCTTAAGATGCCCAATTTCCCAAGAAGAATCCACCTTACCCTTGTTCCATTTTCACAGTCAAAGCCAACTAGATCATATCCATGCTTTCTTACCTATTAGGTTATTACTCAGATGAATGCGTAGATGAGCCTATTTTAGGTTTTCTATCCATATTTTCTACAGAGGAAAAGGTTTCCATCAAGTTCAATTTCAATCAATTTCTGGCTTATAGTATTCAGGATCAGATCTTCAAGTTTCCAACCAAAGGGATGTTCAAATACTCTTCAATTCTGGTTTACATGTTTCTATTTTATCAATTAAATAGGTTTCCTTGTGCACTTCAGAAGTTGAATAAGGAAGGAAGCCCATAGCTAGTTACATCATGGAGCTCATTGGTGAGGAAAAACTCAACATAGTACAACTTTAAGGATTTCATAGATCAATTCATTCATCCAGTTGTTTGTTTGTTGAACAACAACACATAGCCAAGTGTCAGTGAAGAAATTCAGAAGGTATTACACCTATCTAATCAATCCAAGATAGGGGATTTGTATTTATACCAAAACTATACATAGGTAAGGGTATATGGGTGTGAGAAGCCTATTTACAAATTGCCCAAATACCTCCCAGTCAGGATTTTTGCACTGGAATATATAAGAAAAATGGTAAATTTAGATGAGATTCATTTTGTTGCAACAAAGAAGAAATCCCAACTCATAATCAAAACTTTGGTTGGACCTTTTATTTGTAAGAGCATATCAACAGAAGAATAACAAGATATCCTTTTGAAACAAATGAGATTTCCTCCAAGTTTCACTTGGGCATATGACCTATTTGGTTTCATATCCAAACTCATAAGCACTCCTTATGTACATAGACATAGGCCAGAGGTGGAAAGATACATGAACCAGATAGAGTGGCAGGAAAACAAATTGCAAAAACCAAAGGAGCAACCTATCTCTGCAACCACTTCACAGACTAATACACCCCAAAATCAAGCAGAGAAAATATCAAGGAGGGACGTTTCTCCTTCAATCACAAAAGTATCAGCTGAGGATTTTCAGGTATACATAAAGAGGGCTAAAACTAGCCACACAACAGATTTCCTAAATGAGGGAGAAATGCAGTCCACCATAGTTTTGGAGGGACCACATTCTTCAACACAGTCAGATAGTTTGTTTGTAGGTTCCCCATCATCACCAACATCTCAAAGAAATATAGACATTACTCTGACAACTAAATCAAATCATGGACAAAAAGAGTCAAACATTTTTGAAAAATATAAGAAAATCAAGCAACTGAATGAGCTTCTCAACAACAACACCTACACTCAATTCTAGAAGAAGACCTCTACTACTCAATACAAACTACTGTCAACTTTTGACACAGAAAGAGGAAGAATGAAAATGGAATTCTTACAAGCACAAGTTCCCCACCCAAAGGCAACAACAAATTACAAGAAGATTTCTTTTGAGTTTGACATAAAAGATGTCCATCTTGTGGACCAGATGGATATGCATAGGTAGACTGGGGAAATGACATTTTCAACTCTAAAAAATACCTCAATGAATACCTCTAAATTGCAGGTATCCCTAAATAATATTCATTCCCAATTAAAGCTTGATAAGATCTCTTCTTTGTCCAAAGATAACAAAATAAAATCATTGGAAGAGTTAGTTCTTAAGATTCAGTATGATCCAACAAATGTCAAAGCAACAAAAGAATTTATAAATAAAAATAATGTTGATATAACATCTCTTAGAAATAAGCTAAAGATTCCAACAATAGAGGATTCAAAAACCAAAGAAGTGGATGAGACTCAAAGCGAAAAAGAAGAGATGTTAAAATTAGTCATGGAATAAAATGCACAAATAAGGGAAATGGAAGCAGAGATGGATAAGATGATAAAAAAAAAGAGAAAAATGTGTAGCTGGCCATGATCCCACTGGATGCAGTATCTCTGATAGGGATTAGAACAACATAAGTGTCTACATCAACAATCCTAGTACAAATCCCATATGCCTCTGATAAACTTGTAAAATCTATGGAGGATATGTCCTTACAAGGGGAAGAAATCATAAAATTATAGGAAGAAGTAAAGGCATTGCAGGAATTGAAATCAATGTTCGAGCTAGTCATTAGGCATAAATGCATAAGTCTCAAAGGATCAGTCAACAACTACAACAATTAGGGAAAGAGATTGCCATGGAAATTACCTTAGCCCAATATAAGGAAAACAGATGGATAGATATCAACAAATCTATGTTAGAGATTTGACCCTCCATATAGATCATTTTTTATCAGCATGAATTAGTGTAGAAATCCAGGGGATCAATCGAAATCATCAAGGAAGAATTGGGAGAAAGACCAACAAAGGCCACAGAGCTCATCAGATTTCTAAATTCCAAAAATGAACAGGAGTTAGAAGAGATGGAGATCGAGGACATAATTGAAACCATCATTGAGATCAAGAAGTTTCTGACCAAGAAAGGTCTAATGTTGCAGTTGGAAGAAAAAACTCAAGTGATGGACATAGGTGTGCAGAGGTTATTCAGTAAGTTTGAGGTGATACACAAGAAAGGGCTTCCTGGATTGTTAGTATTGAATGAAAAATTGATCACGCTACCTAATTACAAACATAAATTGAACACAGTGGCAAAAGACGATTCAAATTTTGCAGGGATACAGGGAAGACACATTGGTAAAAATTTCCTGGAGACACTACAGTTTGACTTAAGCATTCAACATGAAATCAAGCATATCTTCATCACAAATCCGACTTTTTCCAAATACACATAGATGGATGAAATATACATAAAATTACTCAAGATTTCAATCCCAAGTAAAAAGAAGTGAGAAAAGTTATGCACATTACTTGAGTAAAGACAATTTTTTGTTTTGGTCAACAAGGAGAAACAATTAGCTAAAGTCAAAGAGACAAGTCATCAACCACTTCATCAAATCAACACCAGAGATCCGAGAAAATCTACAAGATTCCTACATTTTTGTATTTGGAGATTTAGTTAGTTTAGATATTCCTCCACAATATCTTGATAATTTATGACATGATATGATGTAAATAGTTGTATAAATACTTATCTTTTTGAAGAATTGAGGGTTGATTTTTGCATCCAAAAGCTACTGTGTAATTTTTCAAAGGATCGACCAGTGATAAAAAAGGGATTATTCACAGGATTCTCGTGTCAGTCTGTTGGTGATGTTCTATCTCTCTTTGTGTAATGTTTTTCATTATCTGTAATCACTGCACGTGTTTCCAATTCTAATCATTCAAATAAAGTTAAAGAACATAATTTCTCTCAGTATACTCGATTTCTGTTTTTTCAATGATCTTCATGTTTTTCATTTGAAATTAAGTAAAAGAATTCTTAACTGCTCTTCTACTTAGCGGAATTTCTCTTTTCTTCTCATTCACTTCATTTAATTTAATCATATCCAAACAATTTTACTACCCTGCCCTATGGAGCAAAACTTATAAAAATATGAATAAGATCCCTATCTTTAAAGACATACCCCATAGCTCAATGGAAAATTAAGCATTCAATCAGCCATACATTTCAAACAAGCAATCAAACACTGAATTTCCATAACTAGCCTAACATTCTAAACTCAAACAAATCTAAATCCTATAGAGAGATCCCTCTCTGAAGCTAGCAGGGCTAGATCCCATCTTCCAAATTCGTTTGGTAGTTACCTCTGTCTTTTCTTCTACAACCTTTAGAAATTACAGAGTGTTAACATAGTGGCGACCATACTGGGGAAAGAACAAATTTTCCAACTTCTTTAAATTATCTTCCCTAGTAAGAAAACTTTATTTCTGGACAATCAAAGATATAAATCTTAAGAGATAAATGTTTAGAGGTTGTAAAACTTTGTAAATAATTAAGTAGTTTTTTTAAGTTTAAGTTCTGGCTCCAAAAAGAATTCACACTCGATCTCATTCTGATCCAAAACCTATAAAAGTTGTAGATAACCCTGAAAAGCTGATCAAAAAAATAAGTTTAGCAGAAAGTCAAGGGAGTAGTATTCCTCCTCCAAGGGAAACCTCTCTCCCAAAGAAGTTTGTCACAATTCAGGATATCCAGTTTGATCTAGAATTTGAGCATCGCCTATTCAGAACCAAATAAGATAGTTTTGTGGATGAAACAATATTATATCAAGCTATCCTCCAACCTAATACACCTGAAAGACACTCTCCTGAATCAGATCTTGATCAACAAATCCTTCAATATTTTGAGAAGTTATAAGATCTAGCATCAGACTTTGATCAAGCTTTTCATAAATCCTACATTCAATAGTCTTTTGAGATTTATTCCCTGACCATTTTTGCGTCATCTATTAATCCTCAGTTGGTTCATCCCATATCTACCAGTTCTGCTTCTTCTGAATTTTCCACTACCTCTCCAAAAACCTCACAGACAATGATCCAACCTGTCATAGAAGTCTCTGCATCTACATCTTCCACAAGCTCATCTGTTATCCATCCTCCTACACCAATCATGGCAACAATATATGCTCCCCCTATTTTGGCTACACCTTTACACAATATTCCCCAAGACTATCAAACTAGGATTCCTTAGTTTGATGGCACTGGAAATATGACTGCACAACAACATGTTGACAAAATGAATGAATTCTTTGATCTGTAAGAAGAAGATGAGGAAGATGTCAAAATGAGACTGTTTGCCCAAATTTTGAATGGTCAAGTCATGAAATGGTTCAAATCCTTACCAACTGCTAGTCTAAATGACATTACTACTTTTCACCAATTGTTCCTCAATAGATGGGAAGTTAAGAAAAATCCACTTCAAATCTTATCCGAATATGAAAGTATTAAAATATCTCCTAGGGAAAGTGTGCAGGATTATTGCACTAGATTTAATAATATTTATAATGCAATTCCAACAAACATTAAAATGCCACAAGGTTTAGCTTTGATTAAATTTCCTGATGGTTTTGATGCTGACATGTCTTATCAATTGAGAGAAAGAAACTTTGCAACCTTGGAATAAATGCAGAGAGATGTTGTGAGTGTAGAAGGAAAACTTGTTAGATAAGAGGGCTAGACAAAGAACAAATAAGAGAGTAATTATAAAAGAAGAAGCTTCTACCTCTTCTTCTGATCCTAAACTAGACTCTTTAGTTAGAACTATGGAAAGGATGGTGGATAGATTAGATACTACTGATAGGACTCCCCCTAGAGAAAATCAACCTGGTCCCCAAATAAGAAATCCTAATTTTAGGAGAAATCAACCCCAAATCAGACAAAGGGAACCAAGAGAACAAAGAGAACAAAGAGGCTCAGATCAACAAATTAGGCCTCCTTTTCAATAAAATTATGCTGATGAGGGGAAGAAACAATTGAGGTCCTTGATGATGTTCACATTAATTTAATGGGAATAAATGATAATGATTATATTTTTCTTACCCAAGAAGAACATGATCTTTTTCTTCTCTCACAAACTGAATTTGATGAAGAAGAATCAGATCAACAAGATTTAAAAAATGCAATTATGGAAGTTCATAGGCAATATAGCCTGAGAAATAAGAAGTCAAATGATAATCCTACTAAGAAAAAGTTTGATATTAAAAATACAATTGACACATCAACCAAGAAAATTCTTGATATTCCCCCTAAAAAGAACACAAAATTTCCAACCAAAAGAACGTCTGACTTTGTCTCAAAATCAACTCAAACTGATGTTCCCTCTACCAATCAGCCCAAAGATACTTCACAAAATAATGTTGTTGAGAAACCAGGTTTTTCTAACCAAAATAAAACTCAAACATCATTCAACTTTGAAAGTGAATTAGCAAAACTTAAGATACCCATTCCTCTAACAGAGTTAATGAATAAGAATTCTTACAGGTCACAAGTGATAAAATCTCTGAACATAGAGGTAGGTACAAATACAATAAATATTGTTGACGATCAACCAAAACTATTATTTGGGCCTGAAGTTGATTGGAAACTTGAAAATGGAGTTGTACCCCCTTTCTACATCGATTTAAAAATTCATGACAAAACTTTACACAATGCCATGCTGGACTCTGGTGCTTCACACAACCTAATTCCTAAGGATGTTATGGAAAAATTAGGACTTGATATCACTAGACCATACAAAGATTTGTATTCTTTTGATTCAAGCAAAGTAAAATGCATAGGTCTCATCAAGGATTTGTGTGTCACTTTAGCACAAATACCAACCAAGAGCATGGTAATGGACATAGTTGTTGCTAACATACCTCCTAAATATGACATGTTACTGTATCGCTCATGGGGAGCTAAGTTACGAGGAACCCTTCAACTGGACATGTCTTATGCTACCATCCCATTATTTGGTCAACAAAGTAGATTATATAGGGAGACACTGATGAAATACATGGTCAATAGTCAGGATAAACCACATAATTATCCCTTATATTTTGTTCATTCAGACCTTGATTCTTTCATTTTGTATAATGATGGAGACATAAAAAATAATATTTCCAATTTAGAAAATGACGTTTATAACATTGAAGAAGACAAAACAGTTTTTGAAGAAAATGAAACAATAATGGTGGAATCTGATAAACAAAATGAACCTCTGTGGAGCTTAGACTTTGATAGGGTTGTTAGTAAGGAAGGATCAGGGGCAGGTGTGTGGGTCTCAAATTGAATAAAAATTCATTCAGAAGGTCATTCCTATAAGTTAAATTTTCGATGTACCAACAATATAGCTGAATATGAAGCCTTAATGCTAGGTTTACAACTTTTAAAGAAGCTTGGTGCTTGTTGGAGAAATTTCTATTTTCGACACACTAGTTCAGTGGGAGTAACACTAGTTCATTGGGAGTTAACTGACTAGTTCTATTTTAGACTTTCTAATCTTAGACCATCACTATTATGCATGCATTCCTAATTATAGGATGGCATTGCCTATATGAGTGAATATCACTCACTCATTGATAAGATAGTAATATACACTGGTTCTCATTCTTCATTGTGTATCTCTCTTCATATTCTTGATAAGATTTGTTTGTGCATGATTTAGCTAGATCTCCTATGCAGGTTTCCATGAAACACTGACATGGCATCAGAGCTATGCTGCTTGGAGAAAACTAGATAAGCTAAAGAATAAGAAAAATTGGATTTTCGGCGAGCTAAATCCGTGGTCGTACCTTTCATCAATGATTTCTCCAAATATATTAAGTTTTTGAGGAAACAACCCATAGAAGAATTAAATCGACCCATTCGACAAGTGGGTTTTCAACCGTTTGGTGAGATTCCTCATTGTTTGCTCAAAAAGTAAGCCACAAGATAGCCTCCTGAAACTGATACGAATCTGTGGTCGTACTGTTCAACAATTATTTCTCCAAAAATATTAATGTTTTGAAGAAAAGACCCATGTGGAAAGTAAATCGACCCATTTTGCATGTGGGTTTTCAACCGTTTGGCGAGATTCCTCACCGTTTGATCAAAAAGTAAGTTGGAAGATAATCTCCTAAAACTAATACGAATTTTCACTTAAAGTGCCCTTTCTGCCGTGATTTCTTATTTTTTCACTTGCAGATTGAGAGTAAATTTTTGGGGGTTCTTAGAAACAGTGGGAGAGATGGATAGAACAACTATTATACATACAAAATTGGTGGTAATCCTCACACCATACAATTATTTTGATTGGAAGTCCAAGGCAAAATTCCAACTTAGAAGGAAATGACTGTATAATTTGACGATGGCGACAGAAACAGAAAATACATCAGCGATTGAGAAGATGAGATGAGAGAACCGCAAGGATGAGGCCACATCACTACTTCTTGAGTTAATATCCATTGATTTATCGTTTAATTTTGTTGAATGCAAGACTCCAAATGAGATCTGGACCACCCTGGAAGGACTCTTTGAAAAACACGATGAGATGTGAGGTCATATGCTTGAGATAGAGTTGAATACCTTAGACCCTAAAAGTTTTGATAATATACAACATTTCTTTACTAAATTTAAATATTTGATTTTGAGCTTGGGTGAATGTGGTATTGAAAATTCTACACAAGAGAAACAACTTATTCTAACAATCTTGGCCAAGCTAGGACCATAATACGTTGTATATGTCTCCAATTTCCATTCTGGCAGATGTCGTTTTGGAACAAATTGGAAAATTCCTACGTTGGATCGATTCATTGAGTCTCTTACACAAGAGCAGACAAAACTCATACAGATGGGCCTCATGAAAGCACATGCACTCACCATGGATGATGGAAAAGGGTCATCCAAATAGAACGAGAAGGAGGGATATTCCAAACCCTTCAACGATTCTTCAAGTTCTAGAGACTCTTCATATTCAAAGAAGAAGAAGAAAGGAAAGCAGCGCACTTACTGCAATAAACCGAATCATGAAGAATCCACATGCATGAAGAAACAGATCGATCTAATGGCATAGTAAATTCAGCAGAATAACCTTGGAAACTTCATTCCAAAGGGAGTCAAGAAACAGAAGGAAGAAGACCGTGCTCCTAAGAAAGGTATTCATCATTCTCTGGTTGCAATTACTTCCTCATCTGATTCATGGATTATAGATTCTGATGCATCCTGTTGGAGCCGCCCTTGTTTTTCTAGCACGTCACAAATTTCATTTTTAATGCTTGAAAGCTAAAGATGGTTTTCATATTTTCCATCTGAGATATCGAGGTCTCTGAAGCTTTATCATGCGAGCAGTGATGATTATTCTACTCTCGAAACAAGTCCTGCCTTTTGTAAAAATGTTTCCTCTTTTTGTTCTACTTCAGGATCTCGTAGGTCGGATACTATAAGTCATGCAGTTCACACGTCCCGAGTCACGAAAAGGCGAAATCATTTTAAATTTTTCACTCAAGACAGTAACGAGGGTAAAGTTTTCCCTAACCCATGATTAGACGTCGTCGAGGTTTCGCGCCTTGGTGTTCGCCAAACCCAAAAATTTATTGTCATAGCCCCGATGGCCGAGAACATGAGGTCCTTATTCAAGTAACCCATGTCAAGGATAAGGGTAAAAGATAAACCGTGGTAAAATATCCTCTTGGCATTTCGCCACTCGACGTTGTCCTTTTCGAAATTTTCACCTTCTAAACCCCGACTTGCGAAATCACAATGTGGTTATAACGTAATTAATTAATCACTTAATCCAAGATTATCTTCCCTTTTAATTAAGTCACGTTATCGCGGTCTCGCGGTTTCGCAGCTCGGCATGTAAATCTCCCAGAAACTTATATTCGAAGCTCTGAGTCGCGATATGGCAATTATAATAATTATAAAATTAATCGAGCCCCAAATCACAATTACCTTTTATTAACCAAAATCGATCTTTGCAGTCTCGGGTGTTAGAGATTCAAAGTGTTAAAATGAAATCCCCGATATAACAAGTATCGAAATATTGATTAACGTTGGTAAAACCAGATTAATTAAGGTAAATCAAGACTTATCTCACATTTCGATGCTTGCACGATTCACGAGGTAGCCTTTTTCTTTCCATACGCCAACTGACTTTTAAACCGCCAAAATTTATGACATTAATGAGGAAATAGGGTAAATCGATAAATATAAGATCGGATTTTTATGGCAGAATTTATTTCCAAATGTGATTTGACAGACTTGTTCTGATAGGTACTGAGTTTTCAAATATATATAAGGGTTGTGGTTCATTATAAAAAATGCATTTCATATTACGCAGAGCACATTATCTCTGAGCAGCTGACTACTGTATGTATACGCATTTCTATCACAGAAGAGACAAAACGCAATCTCCAGCAATGGCTCCGTGGAAAGCATCAAAGGCGAATGTTGAGGTTTCAGGACAAGGCTCAGAAAATGTCTATGATACTTCACCTCGAAGTATCAATTCGATCCCGAATTGGTCGTTCGTTTCGGATGTTCTACAGGCAGAGTTGGTGGACTATTCCGACAACTCCGGCGACAACGAAAAAGATGATATAACCACCAAGTACAAAATAGTCATCCAATCCAGAATGAACAGAATAGCATCCAGGCCATGGTTTCTTCCATATTATGATATGGTCCGATGGGCATTGGACCATGTGGACATACCGACCAAAACCATCATGAACAAGCAGAAAGTCACCATCGGGACTTTCAGGCCGGAACATCTGCAAACCATGTATAAGCTGCCCACGACGTCCGACCACACATATGGCACTGAATTCTTAGACGAGTTCAAGCAGAAGGAATGCATACAGTATGATAAAACCATGTCCAGTTTAATAAAGGATTGGGTTTCAAACACCGCAAAGTTTAGATCTGATACCCACGGCATATATTCAATCTCTTCGTTAGAACCGCAGTACAAATATGTGGCCATGATGACATGCCAGTTATATGGGAAAGCGGACACCTTGCATTTTTTACTTTTGTGGGTGCCTCTAATGTTTTAGGTCACCAAAGGCAGTTCCTTTGACTGGGAAAATATGCTTTCCGATAGCTTGACCAGTCAGGTCACAGAGTATCAGGCACAGAAAGAGAATGGGAAGGTGTCTTCATTCTTCATGTCTGCATACATTATGGATGCAATTTGTTCTATGAAACCATTTTCATTAATGAGCTGGAGTTGGACTCCGACCGAAGATGAACCCATACATGTATATCATGCAAAATTATGGGAAAACAAAGCGGGAAATTTTTCATACGAAATATTTAACTTGGTGATGGTGCCCCTGCATGTCACCATTTTTTGTCACCCACCACCTCGGATCTCGGACAACGTAGTAACGAATCTGAGCAGCATAGTAGACTGGTATGTGGAAGCAGAATTTTCATACCTTAGAGTTTTCGGGGCTTCTGTTCCCCCACATGTGCTGCCATTTTTCATTCCCGACAAGCTGGCTTGTTGCGAGGTTTCCAAGCAAACAGTAGTCGGTGGTATAAGTAAATAGCTTAAAGGATATTTGAAGAAGGTATGGCCACATTTTCCTGTTCATTTGAATTCTTATTCTTTATTAGATTTTGGGCATGCCAAAGCCGAGGCCGCATCCCTGGAAGACCTAAACTTTGTCTCCATTGAATACAAGAAACACGATCCGCAGAGGGTCGTGAGCAATCATTTGGCCAATTGCGGGCTCAAGATATTTGAGCACAAGAATTCACCCTCAGATGACATTTTCCGAGGCGCGAGGTCCTATGACGAGATTCTGGCTCAGATACAAACTTTATCACCCGAGGAAAGAGCCGATGTTCTGAAGTTCGAGGAACATCGACAAAGATGTCTTCCCACAGTGTTGCGAGGTGAGGGTTCGGGTACTTCGGAGGCGAAACAGAAGGATGTCAAAGGCTCTAAGGATGTGACTCCCGATCAAGGAAAACATCAGGACGAGGGGGAGGAAACTAAGAGTCCAAAAGCAGAGATAAAGACTCCCGACCCGATGAAGAAGCAGAGTCTGGTCGCTACTCCGGGAAAATCTGCGAAGCAGATCGGAGAACCTATCACATCAGTTACCCCCTTGCAGTCGACGCAGGGAAATATCGATGTAGGATGGATATTCAATGAAGAGTTGAGGCCCATAAGGGTGGAAGAACTCCCTCCGAATGAGTTTTTCTTCGATAAGAAGAGAAAGGCAGTAGTAAAAAGGGAATTCTACCAGGAAGGAGAGTCAAATGCCAAGAAGTATAAAGTTATAACTGATGGAAAGGACAAAAATAATGAGCAATTCACTACTGAAATAGAAGGGACACTAGGAGCATATGCCTCGGCGAATCAATTTTCATTCGGGCTCTTAAAAAACCAAATTAAAAGAAAAAATTGTCTCATTAGGACCCTTGAAGCCAGACTAGCCACAACAACAGAGACTGCTAAAGACCAGGCGAGCGTGGGAATAGAGCAGGCCAAGTTGGTCGATAAAAATGAGATAGAGCTGCTCAAAACAAAGCTCGAGCAAGCACAATTGGTGGTCTAGGATGGTCAGATGCAAGCGAGCCAGCAAAGGGATTTGATCGAATAGCTACAGGCTAGGGTGGAGATCACCGAGAACAAAATGGTAAACATCAGGATGTTCAAATCCCAGGCGATCGAGATTCAGAGCAGAGTCTCTGCGGCACAGCGGAATTTTCTCTCCAAAGTAGAAGCGATCTGAGACAATTGTTTGCTAGTCAACCAGGTTTCAGAGAACTTATCTGCTAGAGAAAGGGAAGTCGAAGCAGCTTGGATCGCTTTCCAAGAGGCTGTGATAGCCACAAACAACAAGGTTTCAGAAAGTACTCCCAGGTTCACTATTTCAGAGAAAACCAGAGGAAACATTCTATTAAAAGAATGGGAGCATAACATCGCCGAAGGCAAGAAGCAAGCCAAAAAGATAACCAATTCCTTATAAGAGGCCTTTAGTTCTATAGACGGCGATATGCTAGGCATTGACAGTGGAGGTAATGCCGAGACATTGATGCAAATGAATGTGGAAAAAATCTCACTTGATCTGAAGGAAAAAGAGGAAAGAGATTCGGCTGATATTTCCCAGATGACTATGATGGAGATAGTCCAAGTAGATAAATGCATGATTAAACCCAGCATGCAATTATGCGCCATCAACATCATAGACGGACAGATGGAAGATAGGTTGCCGCAGTTAGCCCGAGAATGTTACTTCTTTGAAGCCAGCTATCAAGCAGAACCATCGCAGTTGATATATCAGTTGGTTGAAAGATGTGTCACCTGTACTGAGCATGCGTGAGGACAAATGTCTGGCACCAAGTGAAGACAGAGAAGAAGAAATGGAACAATTTCTCTCCTCCCTGTCATAACCAAAATATTGTGACTATTGGGATTCTATCTTATTTGTAAAATTGTATAAATATACCACAAAAAGAAAAGAACCGGGCTGGAATTTTTTGTGTCGATTGTAACAGAGTTTTCTACATTTGAGAGTTAATACAAAGCAAATCTGAATATTCTCAATTCCGTCACGACTGTGTTACAAGTTTGTTTCCTTGTATCTCATATTTTGTTTCATTTCATATTCCTAACTGATGTGTTTCGTTATAATTTAGTACGACCACTACTATAGCGAATGAATTTCGGTTTTCTGTAATTGATTACTGTTTTTCCTCTGTACCAGATATCAGTGGGTGTAAGACCAGTCCACATTTTCATAATTTTACACATATTCTCTACTACATCGGTTATTTCCTTACAACTTTCCTCTTCTGTTTATACGTGAGATTCTCCCTTGATAGGAGCCTTACACCATAGACAGCTAAATGTTTTTCTCCCACCTCATACCTTTTATTAAAATATAACTCAGTTACGGGAAAGAGCCTTTGATTTGCATCCCTATTTTATTCCTGAAACCGTAAATTCTCTTTTATACGACCAAATTGAGACAGCACTTAATTTCTCCCTGAAGTTTTTATTATTTTACTGTTCCTCCATGACTGTCCCTGTACCAACACAGCCCAATATCGAACCCGGATTATCAAACCAAATGCATATTGCCTTAAAACTTTTCGACACCATTCTTAAAACAGCTACTACCCGGGTCGAACTCGAACGTTCATGGGCAACCATTGAACAAGATATAACCATCCAGGAACAATTGGAAGCTAGACAACACCAACGTAGAAATATTCCTTAGTTTCCTTTGCCGAAGGTTGACGTTTCTCCCTTCTCACCTTTTACCCACTTTCGGATGCCTAGAAACTGTACTTCTAAGCCTTAAGTACGAACTCTGGAACAACATCTTGTTGGCAGCCAATTCACATTTTTCACTGTCCTTATGAGCTGCCTACACCAATGTTTTGCAAACCTTAATCTTTCGTCGCAATTCTCAAATAAATGACACTTTTATTTTTTGCGCTATTTGCACACCTACCTTCATTCTTGTTTTCACGACTGTAAGTGTGAAAACTTGGTCTTTCAAAGTCGCATTAAAATCTTCAATGAATTGTCGTTATCATTCTTGTCGATATGCCCATTGTGTTTACATTTTTCTTATCATTATGCAGTTGGCAAAACCCTTTTGATCTGTACTCATTTGACATTATTTGATTGATTATGTAGTTTCGTTTCATGAGTGATTAAGTTTGTGATGCATTGGCGATTGGATTTACATGTTCTTTGATTGATCTACTTGGCATATTGGTTTCATAAAAATGCATTGATGTTATGGTTTAAACTCTTGGCATGAATCGTTCTATACACCGCATGTCACATAGTCAAACCATTGGTATTGGTCTCGATTTATTTGTTTGGTTTTGAAACTATGGCATAACTATTGTTTGCGCGAATGGTTTATCCATTTACCAAAGGTTTTGATTGATTCATTGAAATGACATGGTTGTAACACATATGCGCTCTTATTTGAATAGTGGAAAGCGTCGACGGTTGTACCATTGGTAATTACTATTCTGCATGGACAGAAAATAGCTCCACCACCTTCGCACGATGTCATTAATGCTTACCCCTATCCATGTTTCAACTCTGCTAGCATCGAGTAAGCCTATGAATACTCTTCTCTAGCGTATGCTATGATTCAAACCCTGGCTCGCTCACATCGCTTACCGTGTTCTCTTCTCCATGGCACCGGTGGTGCGAATTGAGCCAAACGGTAGTCAAGCCTTGTTGTTGTTCGATAATGCCCGGAAAGATTTACAAGATAATGGTTGGCTCACGTTTGTGCAGAGGTTTGATGGTTTTAATCTGTTTGTTGCACAACAGTTCACCCTGACTTTTGATGGGTGTAGGGCCAAGATTGGTGACATTCAGCTTGAAATCGGTGAAGATTTCATCAGCTCTACCACAGGATTAGCAGCCACAGGCTAGCGATGGTTTTAAAACTCTAAAGTTGAGGAGGTGCCATGGCCATTATTGTTCCTCTTGCAGAAGGTCAAATCCTGTGACAGAGGTATGCCCATTTCCACGCTTAAACCAAGGTGGCATGATCTTTTGATGGTGGTTAAACAATTCGTGACCTGTGAGGGTCGGTATGGACTGGTTT
>JZKD02S1831103.1:259451-284666 GCA_000966675.3 Picea glauca | reverse complement strand
AAATGGCCCCGGAAGTGAAAACCTGCTAAAAATAGTAAATTGCCAAAATGGCCAGAAAACTGTTTTGAGCCATTTGGAAAAGGTGGGTGGCCCCCAATATCCACCTGGATCATAGTAGCTTGTTCCACCATGGCCTAATCAGACTCATCGTTGTTCACCACTTAAACCTCCATGGTGATAGTTGGCAAGCTTTTATCTCTCGAAATGGTTTTGCTGATATAGAGCCTATCCAAATTGACAAGCCTGTCGTTAGTGAAACTAAGGTCAAGACACCCATGTCTTTCCATGTCCTACTGCCCTCTCCTAAATCCTTGGTCGACCTTGATATCGATCTACCCGACGTCTTAGCAAACAAGGTTGAGGTTGTTAAAAAGCCTCTGAGCAAAAATGTTAAAGGTAACCCTATTGTCGACGGCAAAGGTAAAAAGAATGCTCGACTCATATCGAGACTGGCTAGAAATAAACCTAAACCTAGTGCTGAGCAGAAGCCCATAGTCCTCATTGAAGACTCTGACTCTGACATTGAATGCTTCCTAGCTAGTGAGTACCCTTACTCCAAAGGTCTGTGCTCCGAGCCACCCTATGACTTCGTTTCTAATTTACCCCCTTGCCTAAGGAACAATCCTAGTTACCCAAGGATCAAGCTACCTAACGAAACCCTCGGTGATTTAACCAAACCCTCACCTGCATTCTCGAAGCCCGGACAGTCGTCATGTGACCAATGTAATGTGTGGTTGGAATGCTACTATACCGACGTTCCCTTATTACAGGCGAAAATCAAATCATTGGAAAACCAAGTTGCAGTATTGACAAGTGAAAGGGATAAGATTCAAGCAAATGATAAGAAGCAGAAAACCATTGGTTCCATCGTATTTAAGAATTTCGAATCGGCTACAGCCTTCGTCAATTCCAAACTGTTATGATCAAGTTGTCTGCTCATCATCCAGGTATGAATTTAGATATCGATTTCATTTTGTGAATTTCTAGTATTAATATAATGATTTGAGTGTGGTTTTCAAATAGCTTTGTCCATCATTTGAAATGACTCTGTTATAGCCATATCAAAAATGGTTATGTTGTTCATCCTGTACATTGTTTCGTTTTGCTAAAATTAAATGAGGTTATGATTTGGTTACACGATTTGGTCATGCCCAGTTTAGCAATTGATTGCTTTTCAATGGTTTTGATTCGTTTGTCTGTTGGTTTGACTTAACGAAATCAATGGTGTTTACTTTCGATTGGATTTTGTTTGTATTCAACCTGAATAGGAGGTTACTACGCTAAAATTAGAACACGGTTCTGTTTTGATTGAATATTATGTTGTTGTCATTGGATATCAACAACTCTGATTTTTTTCTTGTGATTTAATTGTTAAAACGATTTCATAAAAATTGAATTGGCTTGATGATTACGATGTAGTCTGTTAAATTGGAAAAACAACTCTGTTTTGTCGACATTTTCGTTTGAATTTAGATTATATATGACCTGTGCACAAAATATCTCTGCGTCGAAATCATGGAACTGTTTTAATTCTCAACGATTATGTCAAACTCAAACTATTCAATTCGCTCTTGTTCTGATTGGATTATGAGTTGGATTCGTTTCGAAAATAGACTTGATGCTGCTCTGTTGATGTTAATTTTCAAAACGAGTTGGTTAACTCAGATCGACACATGTTATCTCTGTCGAATTCATATGAGAAAAATCGGTTTAATAAATGAATTCAAAAAATGATTTCGTTGAATGTCAATCAATTTTGTCTGTCCCAATTAGCAATTACAAACGATTGGACAACTCTTACAGATTCTGTTATCAACCGATTGATTCCATTATGATTTCGTTTGTGATAATTTACACACCAGTTTTGATTTGATTCGCTAATGGCATGGATTGTTTGTTTATATTAATACAGTTATATCAAATCTGAAAATGATCCTGTTAATTTCTTTTGGATTCGAAGTGATTTTGTGGATAGATGAAGCAACTATTTGTGATTTCAATTGGTTATGAATCGATTTCATTACTGTCGGTTATCCATTATGATTCCGTTTACCCGATTTTGTGACAACAAACGAAACAAAGTATATGCATCTCTGTAGTCATTTGATTGATCTTAGTCTTGTTTTGATCTCAAATTAGTATAACAATTTCAATTTGAATGATTCGTTTGTCTTTCAAATAGCAATTGGATACTTGTTAATATTTTGAATTTAATTCTTTAAAGATTTGAATTGATTTTAATGGTGATTCTGTGTCTGATTTAGACCAGCTACAGAATCGCAAGATTCTGTAGCTAGTCTTTAGAATTAGATTTTTATCATTTTCATTTGCAAAATATCCTCTTAACTTGTCCTTTTTTGACCTCTTACAGGTACATTCGAATTGCATTGGACATGTTGTGGCAGTCTAGGAGATATTTGTGTGATACAGTTTTATTTTAGGTTCCTAGTTTAGTCAGACTTGGGATATTTTCCTAGATTTTCTGTAAACAGTTTGATAACTTCCACAGGGATTTTTTACCCTGTGGAAGGTCTTTAAATACTTATTATTTTTTGTAATAAGGATCATCCTCACTTGTGGGAGAACCAGGCTATGGATTTCTAATACAAAGTGAGACAAGAGTTGATGTTTTTCTACAGCTTTCCCTTTCATAATATCAATCTTTTGTTTCAAGTTTTTGCATATTAGTTTGCAGTTGATTATAGACTACTTTAGATATCATAATCTATTGTAGGACGATATGATTTGATTAATGTGTTATCCATATCTGATTTCTTTCATTATTTAAAAGCACAACAATTACTTGGTTTCAGTTAATGAATCACAAATTTCTCGTCTTTGTTAATTGAATCATTTCGTATAGATCTTTGTATACAGGTTTATATAACCGTGAAGATTTATAAATCATAAGATTGTTGTAAAAATTTTATGTCTTTTTGTCCTGTAATCATATTTGAAGAGCACTGCAGCTTTTTGTTTATGAGAAGCTCCTGGATAATTCGGTGCGGGTTTCCTCCCTCCGATCAGCGAATACAATCATCATACACAGGACAAATCTGGAACGTTTCTTCAGGTTAGTTTGATATTTATTTAATTTGTTAGTATAATTTAAGTAGTTTAGTTAGATATATTTGTAGTTTAGATTAGTAGTTAGAATTAGTATATTAGTTGTTTAGTTTAGTTAGTTTTTAGTCTATTTCTTTTTCATAAAATTATAAAAAATCAAAAAAAATAGCTCTCGTTGTCTTAGGACAGAATA
Organism: Picea glauca; assembly: GCA_000966675.3. Classification (NCBI taxonomy): domain Eukaryota; kingdom Viridiplantae; phylum Streptophyta; class Pinopsida; order Pinales; family Pinaceae; genus Picea; species Picea glauca. The sequence goes on along the minus strand of JZKD02S1831103.1, from coordinate 281,407 downwards.
CAAATGAGTTTTTCAGGTTTTCATTCAAATCTGTAAATTGTAAAAATTGTACATTTTGTGAATAAGATTTATTTCTGTTAGTAGTTAGATAGTTAATTTCTTAGAGTTAGTATAGTATTAGATAGTAGATTGTATATATAGAATAGTTAGATTTGTTTAGTTTATTTTAATAGTTAGTTTTAGTTAGATTAGTTTATTAGTTTGTTTTGATTGTTATTTTTAGTTAGATTAGTTAATTTAGAGTAGTTTTATTTTTGTTTTCTTAGGACTTAGATCGGATAATGAAGTCGCTAAACCCATCAGGGTGGTTCATCCCAAACGGCTTGGGTTATTAGACAACCCCGGACTAGTTCCACTCTTCCACTTGACAAACGGTCAATTTTTCCCGTCAACAAATGGCGCTAGAAGGAGGGCCTGAAATTAATTAATGGCACAAGGCAGCCGCAAGACTCCTCCACCACCTAATCGCTCACCTATAGTGACTAGAATCCATTTGAACGATAATATTCCCCCTCAAACAGAAATCACTTCAACCGACGATCCACGGATCATAGTTGAGCCAGCAACCCCTAATCCTACAGGTGGTGACATCCAAGATATTGTTCGTCAATCTCTTATAAGAACTCATAGTGCCTTAGCCCGTTTGAGGCAACCTAACTGTCTGTTGGACCAACCTTTGGATTTCTCTGATACCAGAGAACAATTAGGAGGCACTGATCTCACTGTAAATCCTTCAGATCCAACCCTAAATCCTGCTGCAGGAGGATCTGGAATACCCCCTTCACCACCTCCATCATCTCCTTCTTATTCTGGAGGAGGTTCCTCTCACGAAGGTAGTTCCCCTTCTCATCCTTCCACACCCACTACACCAATGGAAAATCAGAACAACCCTGCTAGACCTTGGCTTGATCAGGATGTCATAGTTGTACCTGGAGCTCAGCATCCTTTACCTAAACACCCGGAGAAATGGCTTCCCAAGTTTGACCCTGACTCAAAAAAGATCGTTGAAGATCACATTAAAAAATTTATGTTAGCCATAAGACTCCGCAATGTCGAACATGAAGACGTTGTCTGTAGGTTGTTCCCCTATACTTTTGAGGGCAATGCATCCACCCGGTACTTTGCCCAACAACCCCATACCATCGTGTCTTGGGAAAAGTTTGAGTCATGCTTTTTGGAAAAGTTCAGAGACGGTAAGTCTCCGGAAGTCCTAGTCATGGATCTTTCTAACTTAAGAATGAACCCAAAATAAAAAGTTAAAGACTTTAATCAAAGATTCTTAACACTTAAAAACCGAATCCCTATGGATTATATGCCTGTCGAGAGTCTTATAATATCATACTACACTAAAGATTTGCATCAAAGTATAGTTGTTTGGGTTAAACGATCTAAGAAAGCCACGTTGTTAGAAGCCTTCGAGGAGGCCATCCAGATTGAAAAAGACATACTTAGTCTTAAAGACTCTACTAGTAATGAAACAGAGACTAGTTCTTCTTCCAAAAAGAAGATCAAAATCCTCCCCAGACCTACTCAAAGTAAAACACAACCTGAAAGCTCTGATTTAGAAAACTTAACTAAAGTTGTTCAAAAACTGTCAAATCAAGTTATAGACTTAAAAAGGATGACCGAAGAAGCTTCCTCGAGCAAAGGAACTTACAAACTCTCGTTCCGGAAGCCTTTTCCTACTAGTCGACCTAATCCAACCACCGAAGGCCTTAATCTAGAAAGTCTACAATGTGCCCTTCAAACAATTCTAGAAGCTCAAGATAACTTAATGCCTCCTGAGGTTCCTGAGGAGGTAGTTGAACAAGAGACAGTTAAAGAAGAGGAGTCTTCTCCAAACATTTTTGGACACTTCTCAGATAGCATCTTTCAAGCTAACTTCGAGACAGTTCATCCTTATAATACCAGGAGTAAGACAGCCAACAAGCCTTCTACCGAAAACACTACAACTTCGCCCCCAAAGCAATCTAAATCAGTTGAGACTAAACAAAGCAATGTGAACCCCAACTTAGATTATGATTTAGTAGAAGATCTTAAAAAGTTGTGGGCTAACATTTCTATTTATGAGTTATTGAAATTTCCATTTCTGCTACAAAAAATGTTGCAGAATATCTCAGAGAATGGCAAAAATGGTAATTCAAATGGTAATAAGGTTGTGCAGAACAAAGTTCCTCGAAAGACTTCCACTAAAAATAATCTTGATACTCAATATAAAGGAAGTCTTCCTGTAAGTAATGTAAATAATGTAAATAATGTAGATAAAGTAGCTTTAGAAACCGCGAGTAAAAAGCCACAAACTACCACTCTTAGCACTCGCAAAAATGTACCTCTGTTTTTGTTAACTTTCGAAATCTTTAATAGAAATGTGCACAATTGTATGGTATACTTAGGAGCGTCATCCAATGTGATGCCATGGTCTGTATGCCAGAAGATTAACGCCGAAGTTGAACCCTCTACCTTAAAAATCATACAACTTGATCGGACCAATGTTAAAGTTATAGGTGAACTAAAGAATGTTCTTATTAGATTATCGTCTAACCCCAAGGTTCATCAAGTCATTGATATTATTTTTGTGGATATTCCATAAGTGTATGGTCTGTTTTTAAGCAGGGACTGGTCGGAGCAGCTACACAACTACTTCGCGACAGATTGGTCTCACCTATGGCTTCCAGAGAACGGCAAGCCTAACAAGATCAAGGTAAATCATGAGCGCTACCTTAAGTTCACGGTCACAGATTTGAACGACCCTAACGAACCATTTACACCTTCTATTGATTCACCCGAAGTACAAGGGATGGACACCTTCTTCGGCAATTCCATGGCCGAGGCTTCAACTATCAGCAATCCAGAACAACAATCTGAGATTGTAGCATATATGCAGCCAACAGCCTCTACGCAATGGTCTCATGTACCCGATGGAAATCAAATTTGGTCTCTTTATTTTTACGGGTCAAAGTCCAAAGAAGGAGCTGGTGCAGGCTGCGTCATTATCGATCCGGCAGGTAACAAAACATTGATTGCATGTAGGTTAGAATTTGAATGTACTAACAATATTGCAGAATATGAGGCTTTACTGCAAGGTCTCAGAAAAGCTTTGGATATGAACATTCAAAATTTGACCGCCTTTGGTGACTCTAAAATAGTGGTTAGACAGGTAAGAGATCTTATCCACTGTCTGTCTCCGCATCTTAAAAGCTACCAATACGAGGTATGGAATTTAATGAATAAATTTTATGCTTTCAATATAAATTCTATTCCTAGATTGAATAACTCTGAAGTAGATCTATTAGCTAATGTAGCCTCTAAACTTCTTCCTGCAGAAGGCTTGTCCCCAGATGCATTCTCCGTCGAGATGTTGTTCCGGCCATCTGTTCCCGACAACATCAAGAACTGGAGAGTCTTTGACGATGATCAACATATTATTAACTTTCTGCACATGGAAGAAACTTTTCAAGGCACGGTGATAGACGAACACACGCACGATGACAATTTGTGCGATTTCACGGTAATACCAGATCTGAGAACTCTTGAATCTTCATCGGACATGGTAAAATCGATCCCTAAATCTGTAGTTAGATTAGAGAAGTTTTATGATCTTCAAGATAAATTTAAAAAGATGATCAACTGTAAAACCAATAGTTCCTCGTTATCATACGAAAAAGTAAACTTAGGAACTAATGAAAATCTGCAGTGCATTAATCTAGGGGTAGGGTGTTCTCAACAAGAAAAAGTTGCATTTATTAAATTGTTCAAAGAATTTAAAGATGTCTTTGCATGGACATATGATGACCTTAAAACTTTCGACCCTAACATCATACATGTCATTCCTATGAAGCCCCAAACCTTACCCTTTAAACAAAAATTGAGAAAAATGCACCCTAAGCTCGAACCAACCGTTCAAAAAGAATTGAATAAGCTCCTAAATGCTAAGATAATTTTTTCTGTTAGGCACACTCAATGGGTTTCTAACCTTGTCCCGATCCGGAAGAAAAGTGGGGAAATCCGACTCTGTGTCGATTTCTGAAACCTTAATAGAGCGTCTGATAAAGACAACTATCCTGTCCCACCCATGGAACAGATCCTTCAACAGGTATCTGGTTCTGAGAGGCTATCCTTACTGGATGGTTTCTCGGGATACAACCAAGTCCTGATGTCTCCACCAGACCAACTTAAAACTACCTTCTGTACCCCGTGGGGCACTTATGCTTATCGAAAAATGCCCTTTGGATTGATTAATGTTGGTGCCACTTTCCAGAGAGCGATGGACATCGCTTTCCAAGGCCTAATCAATCAGTCCGTCATAGTTTACTTAGATGATGTGACTCTATTTTCTAAAAACAAAACCGATCATCTAGCTCACTTACGGTTCGTTCTACATCGATGTCGTAAATACGGCATCTCCTTGAATCCTAAAAAATCCATCTTTGTAGTAGAATAGGGTAAACTCTTGGGATTTATTATGTCAAGTGAAGGGATGATTATCGACCCTGAAAGGACGCAGGTCATCGCAAAACTTCCCCCTCCTACATCCAAAAAATCTATGCAGTATTTCTTAGGCCAGATTAACTTTGTGAGAAGATTTGTCCCCAGCTTCTCCGAAATGGTCAGAATCTTGCAAAACCTAATTAAGAAAGACACCCAATATCACTGGGGACCCCTAGAAAATCAAGCTTTAAATGCAATAAAGAAGGCCATAATAGACGCTCCATCTCTCATGAGCCCCGATTTTTCTCAAGACTTTACACTCTACACTTTTTCTTCCAACCATTCCTATGCCGTCGTCCTAACCCAAAAGAATGTCGAGAACAATGAAGTACCCATTTCCTTTATGAGCTCTTCTTTCAAAGGCGTTGAACTTAATTACCCAGTGGTATATCGGCAAGCCTATGATGTTTTCAAAGAAGTCAAGAACTTTCGGTCCTATCTTTTGACATCAAGGACGAAAGTCATTGTCCCCTACCCAGCCGTCAGGAACCTGTTAGTGCAGAAAGAACTAGGTGAAAAGAGGGCTAACTGAGTCACCTCCTTACAGGAGTAAAACTTAGAAATCACCCCAGCTCAGATAGTGAGAGGCCAAGGGTTATGCAAGTTAGTTGTTGATTCAGCAGCAGGACAGCAAGAAGAAAGCGATACGTCAAACCTAGGACAACACGATCAAAATCTAATCTGTTGCGCACAAAACCCTGTCAGTCCGTGGTATGACGATATAAGATTCTATCTTGAAAATGGGTCAGCCCCCCGTCACCTGGATCCCGCTAAAGAAGAGCATTGAGATTAAAGTCTGCCTCCTTTCATCTGGTTAATGGTATCCTGTTTCGTCAAAGTTTTGACGGTGTACTGATGCACTGTCTTGAAAAAGACGAAGCAGAAAAAGTCTTGCTCGAGTTGCATGCAGGAGAAGCTAGTGGTCATTTTGGTGGTGACACCACTACTCATAAGGTTTTAAGAGCCAGTTATTACTGGCCCACACTTTTTAGATACGCCCATGCCTTGTATCGTAAGTGTATCATTTTCCAAAAAGCACCAGGGCGGTTACAAAAACCAGCCTTTCCTTTGCAGCATGTTTCAGTAGACTCTCCTTTTCAGCAGTGGGGCCTTGATATCATAGGTCCAATCAACCCCCCATCCTCACAACAGCACAAGTTTATTGTGACAGCCACAGATTACTTTACACGATGGTCTGAAGCTGCAACGTTAAAAACTGTCAACACTAGTCAGGTCATTGCCTTTCTAAATTTGAATATTATCACTCATTTTGGCATCCCTGACTGTTTAGTATTAGATAATGCTTTTTACTTTTCCTCTCTTGAGATGAGCGAGTTCTCTTTGGAAAAAGGAATCAAATTGAAGTATTCTGCTAGTTATTACCCCCAGGGAAACGGATTGGCAGAATCGACAAACAAGAACTTGATTAAAATCATCAAGAGAACGGTGGTTGAAAATCACAAGAATTGGCACAATGCACTGTTAAACGCGTTGTGGGATGATAGGGTAACACCAAAATCCGTTGTAGGTAACTCCCCCTTTTTTCTCGTTTACGGCAGAGAAGCAATTCTGCCACCTCACATTCTTCTTCCTTCACTACAGTTGTCACAGAAAATCCAAGAAGAAGATTGCCCCCCTTTGGAAAACCGAATTAACACTTTGATGAAGCTAGAAGAGGTAAGAGCCCAAGCTAAACATAAGTTAGATCAGCATCAACTATTGGTTAAAATCTGGTTCGATTCTAACTCTGCTTCTGATAGGAATTTTGAAGTAGGCGACCTCGTCCTGAAATGGGACAAACCACATGAGGGAAAGGGAGAGCACACGAAATTTCAAAATTTGTGGCTTGGACCGTTTTTAATTGCTGAAAAGTTAGGTCCCATCTCTTTTCGATTGCAAAATCTAGAAGGACAGCCTGACACCTATCTGGTGAATGGCCAAACCCTGAAAAGATACTTTTCTTGACAACAACCCTTGTATGCTATGTACATATTTTGCTTGTGTTTGCTTTTTTTGTTTGCTTTTTGTTTTTGATTTCCCCTTTGAGTTTATCAGTTTGTTTTTTGGGAAATACACATACCTGTATAATGAGCTTTTCAGAAAAAGAAAACAGAAAATTCCTTCGTTGAAATAACTGCTAAGAAAAGTGTATAAACATCAATGGTATATTTCTGAAATTTATATCTGTGTTGGCAAAAAGACTGTTGTTTGAAAGAAGTTGACTGATTTTGATCTTTGAGTAAATCTTGTCATGATCATCTATTATTTTTTTACGTTGTCCCTATTCCTTAAGGGAATGACTCAGAAGATGTCTCCCTGCCTTAAGAAGTTGTTTTTGTAAATAAAACATCTATGGATCTTAATAAAGGACAGTTCTAAAAATTCTGATGAGGTCTGAAAAAAATATGTTAGAATATCATGATTTTTAGTGTCACCCCGCTCAACTATATATCTTTGAAGACAAAACAAAATAAAATTATTAATAGAGTTGTGGGACGTGCTTGTAAACCCGTCGGGATGTTGAACAGGTCTGCTAGCAGTGGGTAAATGCATGCATGATGCCAAGACAACTTCTCCGGGGTACTGAACAGGCCCACTGGCAGTGAAGCAATGTCGGGTATATGAAAATTTGCAAATAAGAAACCTCTTAATGTCCTTTATTCTGATCTAGAACTTCCTGGCAGGATACGAATGTCAGAGTGGGTTAAATGGCAACCCTGTCGAGGCTATGGACGCCTGCTGGCAGCAGTGGCTCTGTCAACAGTATTGGAAATTTTATCTTTAATATCGTGACTCGCTGGTCTTAGGACTGTTATCTGTTATCATCTTTTAAAACACTGCTGGAATAGTTGGTTAATGATGATGTTTATACGATTTTCTGGTTGTTGTTTTTGAGTTAGAATTTTTCTCATTATTCTAATATGAATTGGTTCTTTTGGCAGAGATAACTGCTTCTACCAGTGTGTCGCCATTGTTGGCAGCCAATTCACATTTTTTACTATCCTTATGAGCTGCCTACACCAATGTTTTGCAAACCTTAATCTTTCGTCGCAATTCTCAAATAAACGACACTTTTATTTTTTGTGCTATTTGCACACCTACCTTCGTTCTTGTTTTCACGACTATAAAAGTGAAAACTTGGTCTTTTGAAGTCGCATTAAAATCTTCAATGAATTTCCGTTATCATTCTTTTCGATATGCCCATTGCGTTTACATTTTTCTTATCATTATGCAGTTGGCAAAACTCTTTTGATCTGTACTCATTTGACATTCTTTGATTGATTATGTAGTTTTGTTTCATGAGTGATTAAGTTTGTGATGCATTGGCGATTGGATTTACATGTTCTTTGATTTATCTACTTGTCATATTGGTTTCATAAAAATGCATTGATGTTATGGTTTAAACTCTTGGCACATTGGTTAAATTCTTGGCATGAATCATTCTATACACCGCATGTCACATAGTCAAACCATTGGTATTGGTCTCAATTTATTTGTTTGGTTTTGAAACTATGGCATAACTATTGTTTGCGCGAATGGTTTATCCATTTACCAAAGGTTTCGATTGATTCATTGAGATGGCATGGTTGTAACACATATGCGCTGTGATTTGAATAGTGGAAAGCGTTGGCGGTTGTACCATTGGTAATTACTATTCTGCATGGACAGAAAATAGCTCCACCACCTTCGCACGATGTCATTAATGCTTACCCCTATCCCTGTTTCAACTCTGCTAGCATCAGGTAAGCCTCTGAATACTCTGCTCCGGCGTATGCTATGATTCAAACCCTGGCTCGCTCACATCGCTTACCGTGTGCTCTTCTCCATGGCACCGGTGGTGCGAATTGAGCCAAACGGTAGTCAAGCCTTGTTGTTGTTCGATAATGCCCGGAAAGATTTACAAGATAATGGTTGGCTCACGTTTGTGCAGAGGTTTGAGGGTTTTAATCTGTTTTTTGCATAGCAGTTCACCCTGACTTTTGATGGGTGTAGGGCCAAGATTGGTGACATTCATCTTGAAATCGGTGAAGAGTTCATCAGCTCTGCCACGGGATTAGCAACCACGGGTCAACAATGGTTTAAAAACTCTAAAGTTGAGGAGGTTCCATGGCCGTTATTGTTCCTCTCGCGGAGGGTCACATCCTATGACAGAGGTATGCCCATTTCCACGCTTAAACCAAGGTGGCATGATCTTTTGATGGTGGTTAAACAATTCATGACCTGTGAGGGTTGGTATGGACTGGTTTTTCTTTATCACCTTCGACTGTTAATGAATTTTATGGGTTATCCATTGAACATGTCATTTTACTTCCAGCGTAGCCTTTATAAAATGGCTAAGAGGTTTAAATGAGAGAAGGCCGACAATAGCTTGTTCCACCACGGCCTAATCAGACTCATCGTTGTTCACCACTTAAACCTCCACGGTGATAGTTGGCAAGTTTTTATCTCTCGAAATGGTTTTGTTGATACAGAGCCTGTCCAAATTTAACAAGCCTGTGGTTAGTGAAACTAAGTTCGAGCCACCCGTGTCTTTCCATGTCCTACTGCCCTCTCCTAAATCCTCGGTCAACCCTGATATCAATCTACCCGACGTCTTAGCAGACAAGGTTGAGGCTGTTAAAAAGCCTGTGAGAAAAAAGGTTAAAGGTAACCCTATTGTCGATGGCAAAGGTAAAAAGAATGCTTGACTCATATTGAGACTGGCTAGGAATAAACCTAAACCTAGTGCTGAGCAGAAGCCCATAGTCCTCAGTGAAGACTCGGACTCTGACATCGAACTCTTCCTAGCTAGTGAGTACCCTTACTCCAAAGGTCTGTGCTCCGAGCCACCCTATGACTTCGTTTCTAATTTACCCCCTTGCCTAAGGAACAATCCTAGTTACCCAGGGATCAAGCTACCTAAAAAAACCCTTGGTGATTTAACCAAACCCTCACCTGCATTCTCGAAGCCCAGACAGTCGTCATGTGACTAATGTAATGTGTGGTTGGAATGATACTATACCGACGTTCCCTTATTACAGGCGAAAATCAAATCATTGGAAAACCAAGTTGCAGTATTGACAAGTGAAAGGGATAAGCTTCAAGAAAATGATAAGAAGTAGAAAACCACTAGCTCCATCATATTTAAGAATGTCGAATCGGCTACAGCCTTCATCAATTCCAAACTGTTATGATCAAGTTGTTTGCTCATCATCTAGGTATGAATTTAGATATCGATTTCGTTTTGTGAATTGCTAGTATTAATATAATGATTTGAGTGTGGTTTTCAAATAGCTTTGTCCATCATTTGAAATGACTCTGTTATAGCCATATCAAAAATGGTTATGTTGTTCATCCTGTACATTATTTCGTTTTGCTAAAATTAAATGAGGTTATGATTTGGTTACACGATTTGGTCGTGCCTAGTTTAGCAATTGATTGTTTTTCAATGGTTTTGATTCATTTGTCTGTTGGTTTGAGTTAATGAAATCAATGGTGTTTTCTTTCGATTGGATTTTGTTTGTATTCAACCTGAACAGGAGGTTTCTACGCTAAAATTAGAACATGGTTCTGTTTTGATTTAATATTATGTTGTTGTCATTGGATATCAACAGCTCTGATTTCGTTCTTGTGATTTGATTGTTAAAACGATTTCATAACAATTGAATTGGCTTGATGATTACGATGTAGTCTGTTAAATTGGAAAAACAACTCTATTTTGTCGACATTTTCGTTTGAATTTAGATTATATCTGACCTATGCACAAAAGATCTCTGCGCCAAAATCATGGAACTGTTTTAATTCTCAATGACTATGTCAAACTCAAACTATTCAATTCGGTCTTGTTCTGATTGGATTATGAGTTGGATTCGTTTCGAAAATAGACTTGATGCTGCTCTGTTGATGTTAATTTTCAAAACGAGTTGGTTAACTCAGATCGACACATGTTATCTCTGTCGAATTCATATGAGAAAAATCGGTTTAATAAATGAATTCAAAAAATGATTTCGTTGAATGTCAATCAATTTTGTCTGTCCCAATTAGCAATTACAAACGATTGGACAACTCTTACAGATTCTGTTATCAACCGATTGATTCCATTATGATTTCGTTTGTGATAATTTACACACCAGTTTTGATTTGATTCGCTAATGGCATGGATTGTTTGTTTATATTAATACAGTTATATCAAATCTGAAAATGATCCTGTTAATTTCTTTTGGATTCGAAGTGATTTTGTGGATAGATGAAGCAACTATTTGTGATTTCAATTGGTTATGAATCGATTTCATTACTGTCGGTTATCCATTATGATTCCGTTTACCCGATTTTGTGACAACAAACGAAACAAAGTATATGCATCTCTGTAGTCATTTGATTGATCTTAGTCTTGTTTTGATCTCAAATTAGTATAACAATTTCAATTTGAATGATTCGTTTGTCTTTCAAATAGCAATTGGATACTTGTTAATATTTTGAATTTAATTCTTTAAAGATTTGAATTGATTTTAATGGTGATTCTGTGTCTGATTTAGACCAGCTACAGAATCGCAAGATTCTGTAGCTAGTCTTTAGAATTAGATTTTTATCATTTTCATTTGCAAAATATCCTCTTAACTTGTCCTTTTTTGACCTCTTACAGGTACATTCGAATTGCATTGGACATGTTGTGGCAGTCTAGGAGATATTTGTGTGATACAGTTTTATTTTAGGTTCCTAGTTTAGTCAGACTTGGGATATTTTCCTAGATTTTTTGTAAACAGTTTGATAACTTCCACAGGGATGTTTTACCCTGTGGAAGGTCTTTAAATACTTATTATTTTTTGTAATAAGGATCATCCTCACTTGTGGGAGAACCAAGCTATGGATTTATAATACAAACTGAGACAAGAGTTGATGTTTTGCTACAGCTTTCGCTTTCATAATATCAATCTTTTGTTTCAAGTTTTTGCATATCAGTTTGCAGTTGATTATAGACTACTTTAGCTATCATAATCTATTGCCGGATGATATGATTTGATTAATGTGTTATCCATATCTGATTTCTTTCATTATTTAAAAGTACAGCAATTACTTGGTTTCAGTTAATGAATCGTAGATTTCTCTTCTTCGTTAATTGAATCATTTCGTATAGATCTTTGCATACAGGTTTATCTAACTATGAAGATTTATAAATCATAATATTGTTGTGAATTTTTTATGTCTTGTTTGTCCTGTAATCATATTTGAAGAGCACTGCAGCTTTTTGTTTACGAGAAGCTCCTGGATAATTCGGTGCGGGTTTCCTCCCTCCGATCAGCTAATACAATCATCATACACAGGACAAATCTGGAAGGTTTCTTCAGGTTAGTTTGATATTTATTTAATTTGTTAGTATAATTTGAGTAGTTTAGTTAGATATATTTGTAGTTTAGATTAGTAGTTAGAATTAGTATATTAGTTGTTTAGTTTAGTTAGTTTTCAGTCTATTTCTTTTTCATAAAATTATAAAAAATCAAAAACAATAGCTCTTGCTGTCTTAGGACAGAATACAAATGAGTTTTTCAGGTTTTCATTCAAATCTGTAAATTGTAAAAATTGTACATTTTGTGAATAAGATTTATTTCTGTTAGTAGTTAGATAGTTAATTTCTTAGAGTTAGTATAGTATTAGATAGTAGATTGTATATATAGAATAGTTAGATTTTTTTAGTTTGTTTTAATAGTTAGTTTTAGTTAGATTAGTTTATTAGTTTGTTTTAATTGTTATTTTTAGTTAGATTAGTTAATTTAGAGTAGTTTTCTTTTTTTTTCTTAGGACTTAGATCGGCTAACAGAGTCGCTAAACCCGTCAGGGTGGTTCATCTCAAATGGCTTGGGTTATTAGAAAACCCCGGACTGGTTCCACTCTTCCAGTTGACGGACGGTCAATTTCGCCCGTCAACACATCTTTATGGCGCCGTTGTTGGGGACTAAAGTTACAAAATCTTTTTCCCTAGAAAAATGACATTTGTTTTTCGTTGAAAGTGTTACCCTTTGATAGTGAAAAAAGAGTACACACTTTTTTTAAGGATTTCTAATCTTTCACTTGGCGACTCCACGAATAATAAACTAGCATTCGGTCGAAGGAATACCAGACAAAACCCGGATGGTAAGCAGATTACGCCCGTTATCGATCCCGAGAAGATTCTAAAGGAGAGAGGCTCTCTTAAGCCAACCGTTGCAGTTTACAAACTTAAAACCCCACAACTGAAGACTAAGATTTCTTTCGAACCCTCAACTTCGCTCAGTCCTCTCTTTGATACTAAAGTTTCAATGCCAAACTGCTCTGAATTTATGAGTGAGATTCATCTGACAATCCCCTTAGTACACAAAGGAAAGGGCCCTCTTGAAAGTTCGTCAGATTTTGACATACCATCTTTCCTTCAGTTGAATTTCCCGACTTCACCAAATTCTGAAGAGTGTGTTACACGCTCAGTTTCCACACCCGTCGGTTCTCCTGATTTCGTCTCTTTCAAGTCTGAGGAACCGAGTCCTCGCGTTCCCTATCTTTCCTCTTCAGATTTTCCTCTTCGTGAAGAAAACAAAGAGTCACTTTTAATTTTCCAAAACCCCCTTTATAACTTTCCACAGATAACGATGGCAACCGTCGGAGGAGGAAGTGGAGGGTTTGTAGGAGGAGGTGGAGGGTTTATCGGAGGAGGAGGGGGAGGAGCCCCTCTAGGAGGAGCTAGAGGCCAAGGGCCTAGCCCCCCTCCCAAAGTGTTTGCGAAAGTTGCAGCTAGATATGCTCCCTTAGTATTGCCCGTCCCTCTACATGACCTCCCTGAAAATTACATAAAAAATTTACCAAATTTCACCGAGGAAGGAGATCTGACAGCGGCCGAACATATTAATTTCTTTGAACAATTCACAGATATTCTAGGTATCGAACATGAGGACATATATTCGAGAATTCTTGTCCAAACCTTTGAAGGCCAGGTCCGAACTTGGTTTCGGATCCTACCTGAAGCATCTATCTTGTCTTACGACGCTTTGGAAGATGCTTTCCTCAGACAATGGGGTGAGAGGAAAGACCATCTATATTATTTAACCGAATTCGGGTCTCTAAGAAAAAATAATTCGGAAACAGTCATGGAATTTATTCAAAGATTCAACAAACTGTACAATAAAATTCCAGCCAAAGTTAAACCGTCCCAACCCGCGGCCAAAGTAACTTTCGTCAGAGCTTTAGAACCGGATTTCGCACTCCTTTTGCGAGAAAGAAGGGGAGCCACCCTGAACCGAATGCAGGATGATGCGGTAGAAATAGAGTCTAATATGATGGCTTCAGGTAAGGTTAAAGCTAAACTAGACATGGGAAATCAAGAGATCAAATGCTTTAGAGAATGAGAGGGTCCGTCAGGGTCTAATATATCCGCAGACGATAGGGTAGACGATATGGCTAGAGTAAGTAAAGAACTGTCTAATAAAATATCCAGAATGGAGCTCGAACAGGCCAAAGCTGAATCTTTCCCCAAAAAGGATTTCAAGAGAAACTCCAACCCCCCGAACCAGCAAAGGAAAATAAAAAATGAAGATCAAAAAATACAAGCTCCCTTAAAAAATGAAAATTTTATAGGAGCGAACGATTTTCAAGACTTTGGAGATTCGGATAATGATGTCACGAACTTCAGCGATGACTGCACTCAACTGTATCTGACTCAAGAAGACTATGAAAAATCTCTAAACACGCAACAACTAGAGAATAAGGGTGAAGAAAGTGATCACAGTGATCTCTGTGAACCTCAACAAGAAACTGAGATGATAATGGTTGAGTTTCAACCAAAGTACAATTTAAGATCTAAGAGTAAGCCCACCTCAGCTACTCAAGCCAAGAAAATCCTCCAAAGAGGTCAAGCTTATGAGCCTCCTTCGGAAGAGACCTTATTACCCAACAACAAAACTAAATAAGTAAGCACACAAGAGTCTGAAATGGAAAAAGTCGAAACTCGGGCACAAGGAACCGAAATAGCAAATAAAATTACGTCTTCAACCAGGACCATGAGTGATAAAGAGGTCCAGACGAATAAATCAGAAAGGAAGGATTTGAAAGTCTCAGCTAAAGAAACAGACAAGATGAGTGGAGCTTTTAGTTTTGAAAATGAGATAAATAAAATTAAGATACCAAACCCTTTGGTAGAATTAGCAAAAAACCATGTTTATCGAAAACAAATTACCAAAGCGATGGGTGTCTCTGAGCTAGAAAGCCAGTCTAATGTTTTAAACCTCGAGGATGAAAAACCTAATATCACCTTTGGTCCCCATTTTGAAGGGGCCAAAGACACCATTGCTCCCTTTTATATCACTCTGAATGTGTATGATCAATTGCTACATAATTGCATGTTAGACTCTGGAGCCTCCCATAATGTTATGCCTAAGATTATTATGGACAAGTTAGGTCTCCAGATCACCAGACCTTATGGATATCTGTACTCTTTTGACTCAATAAGGGTTAAGTGTATGGGGATGATAAAATATCTGGTAGTTACCCTGGCACAGGTCCCAGTTAAGAGTATCCTGATGGATGTGTTTATCACAGATATTCCCCCTAAGTATGGCTTGTTGTTATCTAGGTCATGGGGAGCCAAGTTGGGGGGTTCTCTTCAATTGGACATGATGTTTTCCACAATTCCTATGTTCCGTGGTCAGTTCACTCCGTTTTACAGAGAAACGAGATTAGCATATACAGTCAGTGACCCTCAAAACCCAAACAATTTCCCTATTTACATTGCGGACCAAGATCTGGGAAATTGTATCTTGTCTTTTGATGATGGTTTAGATGGTTGTCCGGAAGAAAATGATATAGATCGAGAAGATTCAGATTACATGAAATAAGATTTGTGTAACACTGGTGTCTGGAAAATGTGTTTTGACGGTGCTTCATCTTCTGAAGGGGCGGGTGCTGGGATGCTTTTAGTGGCTCCCGAAGGTAAGTTCATTGTTCCTTTTTCCTATTGACTACAGTGGGATATAGATTACACTAACAACATATGCGAATATGAAGCGTTGGTCTTAGGATTAGAGGCTGCCAATAAATTAAATATAAATAACTTAGAGGTATATGGTGACGTAGAGTTAATAGTCAAACAAATAAACTGACAGTACCTAGCCAAGCATCCCAGATTAAGAACATACAGAAATTGTGCTTGGGATCTCATGGAAAACTTTTTCTCATCTGTAAATGTCCACTTTATCCCTCGTGCAGAGAATTTACATGTTGATGCATTGGCAAAAGCAAATTCAACCTTCTCTCCTCCCACGACTTTCAAGTTGAAGTATCACATTGAAATCAGATACAAACCCTCTATACCAGACAATATCCAACACTGGCAAGTCTTTGAGGATGATGAACAAATTAAGAAATTTCTTGCAGCAGTGGGTGAATTCTCTGAATCTCATGCAGACCAAGAAAATAAAAATGACCCAATGTGGATCATGCAAGAAGGGGAAGATCCAGAAGCCTTCTGAGAAAAAATTGCGGATCATTGTATGCTAGTCCTTAAAAACAACCAGATTCTGAAAGGATTGATTCCTTTAGAAAGACTTTTTTATCAGAATGACTTACCTGTAAAATCCACTTTGTAGCCCCAACCAGAAGAAGTGGAGGACTATGATATAGGAACTGAAAAAGAATCCAGGGTGGTAAAAATATCCAAGTTCCTCCCTCCCGAAGTGAAAGATAAGTATAAAGACCTACTCAGATAGTATAAATATGTTTTCGCCTGGTCTTATGATGAGTTAAGAACGTATGACACTTCCATAATTGATCACAAGATACCTTTGAAGCCTGGGGTCAAACCGTTTAGGCAAAAGCTTAGGTAAATTAACCCCATTTTGTTACCTGTGATCGAAAAAGAATTTAAGAAACTTTTAGACGCGAAAATAATCGTACCTCTGAGATACTCGGACTGGGTAGAAAACCTAGTCCCGATCAGGAAAAAGAGTGGGGAAATCAGACTGTGTGTGGATTTTCGAAACTTAAATAAGTCGTCTCTCAAGGACAATTATCCGCTGCCCAAAATGGACCATGTGTTAGAAAAAGCTGTTGGAGAAAACCGAATGTCTATGATAGATGGGTTCTCTGGTTATAATCAAATCGCCATGAATGAACAAGACAGGGAAAAAACTGCTTTCACCACACCATGGGGTACGTTTATGTATGACAAAATGCCTTTTGGTTTGATGAATGCAGGGGCCACATTCCAGCGTGCTATGGACATTGCTTTCATAGGAGAAAGGGATAAGTTCGTAGTCATTTACCTCGACGATTTGACGGTTTTCTCTAAAACCAATGAAGAACACTTGATCCATCTTAAACAGACTTTCGAAAAATGCCACAGGTTTGGTCTATCTTTGAACCCAAAGAAATCACATTTCGCTATGCGGGAAGGTAAGATTTTGGGCCATATCATATCTAGGGATGGAATCTGGATTGATCCTAAGAGGATTGAAGCAATAGATACTATAAATATTCCCAGAAATGTAAAAGAGATTCAATCTTTTTTAGGAAGAATAAATTTTTTACGAAGGTTTATCCCGAATTTCGCTGAGATCGTAAAATTGATCACAGGCATGTTGAAGAAGGACAGCGGGTTAAATTGGACAACTGAGGCCAGAGCATCGTTCGCGCATATTAATAAAGTCATAAGCGAGGCACCTGTGTTAGCAAGCCCAGACTATCTGAAATATTTTCTTATTTTCTCATTTACCTCTGAACACACTATCGTCGCAGTGCTCCTACAAAAGAATGAAGAAGGATTCGAACAACCGATCGCGTTTTTTAGCAAAATCCTTAGAGACGCAGAACTGAAGTATGACATAATATAAAAACAGGCGTACGCAATGGTAAAATCATTAAAGGCATTCAGAACTTATGTACTACACTCAAAGATAATTTCATATGTGCCTACCAGTTCTATGAAAGATATATTAGTACAGCCAGACAGCGACGGAACAAGAGGGCGATGGCTCGCAAAAATCCATGAATTTGATCTGGAAGTCAAACCGACCAAATTGATAAAAGGGCAAGGCCTGGACAAACTCTTAGCTGAATCGAATCTCAGAGCCCTAGATATCAATTGCCTGCAGGAAGGCGATGAAGACACAAACCTAAATGAGCTGAATGGGGAAACAGGTCCAAACAAGATCGAAAAGAAGTTCTTATCATCGATCTAGTACAGAGACATAGTGTCATACCTGCTAACTCTAAAATTCCCAAATGAACTATCACCATCCAAAGCCAAAACTTTAAAACTCCATGCAGTTAAATATTGTATCGCTGAAAGTCAGCTATATTGGAAAGATCCACTCGGTTTCCTATTGGTATGTTTAGTTGAATCGGAAACTCAGTGGGTTATAGACGAATTTCATGAGGGAGTCTGTGGGGGGCATCACGCATGGAGAGCTATAGCTTACAAGATATTGAGGGCTGGGTACTACTGGCCAAAACTCTTTTCGGACGTCAATGCCAAAGTGCGTGCCTACAACCCTTGTCAACTATTCACAGGTAAACAGAAGCACCCTGCACTGCCTCTAGTTCCAGTCAAAACTAAAGCCCCATTTCAGCAATGGGGTCTAGACTTCATAGGTGAGATTAATCCCCATTCTAGTGCTCAACACAAGTGGATCTTAACAGCTATAGATTATTTTACTAAGTGGGTGGAAGCCATTCCAACCAAAAGAGAAACAGACTCGGTGGTAATCGATTTCTTGGAAGAAAATATTTTGTCAAGATTTGGTTGTCCCCTAAAGATAGTTACTGACAATGCCCAGGACTTTAAATCTATGGCTATGATCAGCTTCTGTCAAAAGTTTAACATCGTTCTTGGCCATTCCATAGCATATTACCCCTAGGGGACCGGATTGGCCGAGTCATCTAACAAGAGCCTGGTAAATATAATCAAGAAAGTATTGGATGAAAATAAAAGGTCTTGGCATGTGCACTTAAAATACGCATTATGGGAAAACCGCATCAGCACTAAAAGGTCTATCAGCATTTCGCCTTTTCAAATGGTCTATGGGACAGATGATGTTCTACCTATAAACCTAGCGCTACCAGTGATGAAGTTATGGCAGGATCAAAATGAAGAACCCAATCATGTAACCAGGAGAATAAATCAGTTGATTGAGGTTCAACAGCATAGAGTCGAAGTTGATGAAAATATGAAAAAGTACCAAGATGACATGAAAGCATTGTTCGACCGCAAAGCAAAGGATAGAGAATTCCTTCTAGGTGATTTAGTGCTAAGATGGGATGCAAGAAAGGAGGAAGAAGTGAAGCATAGTAAATTTGACCACCTCTGGTATGGACCATTCAGGGTCTCGGCTCCAGAAGGAAAAAATTCTTTCCTGCTGGAAAATATAGATGGAGAAGTCCTCAATGCCCCTGTTAACGGGTGATATCTAAAGCATTACATGATGTAACAGTCTCCAGATTTAAAGAAAAAAAAAAGTTTATTATATATATTTTGTGTACATATATGTATTTTCATTTAAACATTTATTTTGATTTTCTTTTTTCGTTCATGAACTTTCGACACATTTTGAATAGGATTCGTATTTGCTTTTTATAGGATTCCAGTTGCATATGAAACAAGCAGGAAAAGTAATGTGAAATTCGGTGTCCGAAATAAATCGGCATAAACAGGTGATACCTAAAGTAGTTTCATATTGCGCAAAGAAAGTGAAAGGAAAAGGTAAAGATGAGATTTCTCAAAAGACATGTTATTAAAGACTGTTAAAGAAAACCGAGGTAACGCCATTCAAAGTGCAATATCAGCTAAACTGATAGATAACAGAGTTGTTTCTTGGTTTGATAATCTTTGAAAAAATTAAGACAATTTAAACGATTCACCTAATCTAAAAATAGTCAGTCAAAGTAAATTATCCCCAAAAATATATACAAGAGTCAGTTTTGAATTGTTTGACCTCTGTATTTTCAATCAGTAAATCACTACCTGGCATCCTTTCTATCTTCGGGCTTAGCTTTTAAAAAGTCACCATCTTTTCGTTTCATATACGAAGGGATAAAAGTTTTCCGTTCCAACCTCATGAGATTCAAAGCATATTGTGGAAAGAAAGTGGGTCTTCACAACTACTCAATCACCTGCTAAGCAAAGGAATGTTTAGAGTGATCCTAACTTTTCTAGGTTTTTCAACAGCATCAGAGGATTGAATCTTGCTCAAATAGAATGCCCTTAAAAAGTTATTTTCCTTTTTCTCCCCAAGAACGAAGATGTTGTGAAGGTCCAGGGAAGGTTGGTACCGAGTAATCAAAGTAAGTTGACAGACCTATAATGCAAAATATTACATAGATATCAGCCCTGATACAAACTGATTTCCCCCATCTTCGCGCTCTAAAAAGAAAATTATAAGACAGGTGGTGAAAGGAAATTCAGAAATGATTTCCCCCACCTAGTCCGAGAGACGATGAAAGGAAATTCAACAATGATTGCCCTCATCTCAGCATTTAAATGCATAAATATATTCCAAAGTGGTGAAAGGAAATTCAGTAAAAAGGGGCCAGATAACTTCACCGGGGTACTAAACAGGCTCGGTGGCAGTGAAGCAATGTCTGAGATATATGTAAGGTTGTTATACATGAATATCACTCTACTCTGGTAACCAATGCTTTTTAAAACCTGATTGACATCCCAAATTCAGACAGGACTCCCTAATTAAAAACATATAATCTTATTCTTTTGATGCAAGCCGATAGCCGCAAGATCTGTTGGGTCTCCTAGGATTGTTTCGATTGTCTTAAAACATACCCGAATTTAGTAGCGGGAAAGGGAAAATTGTGAAAGGGACTACAGCTATGTTAAAAAAGTATCTGATTTTGAAAAATCTTTTCAATGTAAAGAACGAAGTCTCTTTCCCCCTTCGATACCTTATTCTAGGGAACCTTTTCGCCTGATTGAGCTTTTGACTCCATTTACCCAATATTGGCACGTGGTCTACTATTCTTCCCGCCTCACAGTAAGGCGGGATCCCTAGTTGGAGCCTATGTTGGAGCTGCCCTTGTTTTTCTAGCACGTCAGAAATTTCATTTTTAATGCTTGAAAGCTAAAGATGGTTTTCATATTTTCCCTCTGAGATATCGAGGTCTTTGAAGCTTTATCACGCGAGAAGCGATGATTATTCTACTCTCGAAACAAGTCCTACCTTTCGTAAAAAAAAATCCTCTTTTTGTTCTACTTCGGGATCTCGTAGGTCGGATACTATAAGTCATGCAGTTCACACGTCCTGAGTCACGAAACGGCGAAATCGTTTTAAATTTTTCACTCAAGACAGTAACGAGGGTAAAGTTTTCCCTAACCCATGATTAGACGTCGTCGGGTTTTCATGCCTCGGCGTTCGCCAAACCCAAACATTTATTGTCATAGCCCCGATGGTCGAGAACACGAGGTCCTTATTTGAGTAACCCATGTCAAGGATAAGGGTAAAAGCTAAACCGTGGTAAAAGATCCTCTCGGCGTTGTCCTTTTCAAAATTTTCACCGTCTAAACCCCGACTTGCGAAATCATGATGTGGTTATAATGTAATTAATTAATCACTTAATCCAAGATTATCTTCCCTTTTAATTAAGTCACGTTATCACGGTCTCGCAGTTTCACAGCTCAGCATGTAAATCTCCCAGAAACTTATATTCGAAGCTCTGAGTCACGATATGGCGATTATAATAATTATAAAATTAATCGAGCCCCAAATCACGATTACCTTCTATTAACCAAAATCAATCTTCGTAGTCTCGGGTGTTAGAGATTCAAAGTGTTAAAATGAAATCCCCGATATAACGAGTATCGAAATATTGATTAACGTTGGTAAAAGCGAATTAATTAAGGTAAATCAAGACTTATCTCGTGTTTCGATGCTTGCACGATTCACGAGGTACCCTTTTTCTTTCCATACACCAACTGACTTTTAAACCGCCAAAATTTATGACATTAATGAGTTAATAGGGTAAATCGATAAATATAAGATCGGATTTTTATGGCAGAATTTATTTCCAAATGTGATTTGACAGACTTGTTCTGAAAGGTACCGAGTTTTCAAATATATATAAGGGTTGTGGTTCATTATAACAAATGCATTTCATATTACGTAGAACACATTATCTCTGAGAAGCTGACTTCTGTATGTATACGCATTTCTATCGCAGAAGAGCCAAAACGCAATCTCCAGCCATGGCTCCGCAGAAAGCATCAAAGGCGAATGTTGAGGTTTTGGGACAAGGCTCAAACAATGTCTCTGATACTTCGCCTCGAAGTATCGATTCGGTCCCGAATTGATCGTCGTTTCAGATGTTCTACAGGCAAAGTTGGTGGACTATTCTGACGACTCCAGCAACAACAAAAAAGATGATATAACCACCAAGTACAAAATAGTCATCCAATCCAGAATGCACAGAGTAGCAGCCAGGCCACGGTTGCTTCCATATTATGATATGGTCCGATGGGCATTGGACCA
>JZKD02S1831103.1:216646-237032 GCA_000966675.3 Picea glauca | reverse complement strand
CCCAAGGATTGTAGTCCGTAATAAAAGAAAAATGTACATACATCTTGTGTTCTTTGTGTTCATTGTGGTGATGACTTGTTGATGATATATTGTTGATATATGTTGTTGATATGTGTTCACATATAAATGGTTATAAATGACAACAATGGGTAATGAATAAATGTTGAATGTTAATTGATGATTTTTTGTGCAAGAGGGAAGTTTTGGGAAAAATAACCCCACACTCATTCACCCCCCCTCTAAGTGTGGTAGGTGTGTCCAACAACCTTGTCCTGGTCTATGACCAAGATAAGGACCCCCTGGGGGCAGGGAAATTCAAACCCATGTGGTTCAGACCTTTCATCATAAAAGAGGTATTAAAAAAGGGCGCTTATCGTCTGGTTGATTTTGAAGGGAATGCTTTGGCGGAGCCTAGAAATGGGCTCTACCTCAAGAAGTATTACTCATAGGCAGGTCACTGTGGGTGAATTTTTGTAACATATGTATAGTCTTTGTACTATTACTTTTTAGTTTCTTTTAAATGTTATGTACGTGTCATTGATGTTATATTTCGTCAATATGGCAGATGTCAAGTGATTCTAAGGTGTTCGTTGGGTATGCAGACGGTGCTAGTTGGCACACTCGGAGGCTTGCCTCCACAGCTTGGGTAATATTTACACCTTAGGGCCAGTTGTTATCTTTCGGAGTATATGCTTAGGTGACACCACAAATAATGTTGCCGAGTATAGTGTAGTTATTGAGTTGCTTCGTGATGCCTTGTCACTGGGTATCTCTCATCTCCGGGTCTATCTCGATGTTCAACTGGTTGTGTCTCAGTTAAACAGAGTATACCGGGTTCATGATCCAACCTTACACCGATGATTCCTTAGGGTACATCTCTTAGAACGAAACTTTGATTATATTACATATTTTCATGTTCCTAGGGGATTAAACCAAATTATAGATACTCTAGCTAATCAAATTTTAGATTGGCATCTTGCACACATATGAAAGAACATTGACATAAACATGTAAATACATTTTTTCACACGTGATCCATAAGACACAAAAGATTAAAAAAAAACCATATATAACATCATAAAGTAACCAGAGTACATAGATGGATGCAAGCGCCTAAAAAATAGTTCCAATAACGAGTCACAGGGCTTATGCCCTCAAAAAATATATACAAGTAGTGCTCGTGGCAAGTAAAAATTCTAAATAGGTTCAGGGCCTATGGGCCCTGTTATACTGGTCCACAGCATAGGATAAATGCCTAAACAATCGGACCCACGTCCGAGGTGCCCCCACTACATGAGGCTGCATGGATGGCGGCAGGTCCTCGATCTCTGCCATCGGGACTGTGCGAGTGAGTGCAGTAAAGTTCCGCTCAACTTGTCTAAGTACCCTCTCAGCCTCCCCGGCTGGGAGGTTTCCTGCTACTGTTGGTCCCCTGGCAGTGGAAACTGCGGCTTCTGGCCAAGTACGACGCATGTTTCGTGCATAATTGGCAGGTCGCACTGGTCCCACATCTGCATGCAACAAACATATATCTGTCAAATACTCTGGCATATAAAAAAAAATGATATATATAACAAAAACGACATAAAAATCACATATACAACAAAAAAACTACAAAGGTGGAGACTTACCCATCTTCCCTCACTCCTCACCAGGAGGCACGGGTATCTCAGGATCTCTCGAAAAGTCTATCCCTGCATATGGGTAATCTTCAATCACATGGATATGTCGTGACAGCCATGCAAAAAAGTCATCATCGAAGGACTCATTAGTCCTTCCACCACCCTGTCGTGGTAGTAATATTGCCCATCTACATACATCAGGAAAAGAGGCCTGATGTCCTTGTACCACTTCCCAAGGACTAAAGCTCGAAACTCTCTCGAAAAAGAAGGAACACAAAATGGTCCCGAACCCGAAGTTCCTTTGTGTCTGCTGATGGAAATTTGTCAATTGCCTCTTCATACACTCCAGTAATGTGGTACTACAGTCAAAAATTTGTGCATTCAAGCACTGGATAGCACAGTTCATCTGTGCGCGAGACGCCTGATGCAAGGATGTTGAACCGGTAATCCATCCATTAAGAAATAATATCGCTTGCAGCGATAGGTCAATGATCTTACTTATGGGCACCTGGGAGCTCAAACGGTTTGTCCTAGCCTCACAGTGCAGGGCTATCATTTCTGCTATGTTAAGCGACCCCGATGGAAATGTCATGAAATTGACTGGTTCCCCTCTCCTTGAGAGGCCAGTCAAAAAGTAGATATCCTCGATGGTGGGCACCAGTGATTGCCCCTCTAGCATGAAGGCCTATGCATCAGGGTGCCAATAGTCAACCAAGGAATTCAGTAGCCTCAGTTGCGCTCGCATAAATGGACACAGGAAGAACTTAAGCAAACCACATTGCAGCAATGTGGCCATGACATTCGGATCTCCCACAACCAACTCACTAATTGCTTCATGCTCCCTTTCCCTCCAATGGACATACATCCTGCCAACACAACAAAGTTCAGGAGGGTGAGAGAGTGTTTTTTTATTTTTTTTTGTCTATAAAGGGAGGTCCATGTGTGTTGTATAGGTGATAGTCATGTGTACACGCGGGCAGATTTTACTCTGCCCGAGTGTACACACGGCCTGTACAGAGACAACCCGCATGGACCTAGGGCTGACCTTTTTAAGGTCGACACCCACCCAAAAAAGGAAATGCAAAGAAAAATTAAATAATTGAATAGCTATATAGGGGAGTTTGTACTTACTTGGTCCAGACGGAAGTTCGTTTTGTCCACTATAGCTCCCGAAATCATCGTTTTTATCAAAGGGGGTCTTTTGGCTCCAGAGTCAATTTCCAAATCAACAATGGTGATAATGAGCTGTCAGCTTCTATTTATAGACTTTTTGGCCTCTTTTTGTCACTTTTTTGGCCTCCCTTATCATTCGCTTTATACCAAAAAACATTTAGAGTGATTCAGGAGTTATATGGGAGGGATTTGATCGAGTATTGGGACACTTTTTTTGAGTTTTGAGGAAATTTTGACGGTCCATGAAAAATTTTCCAAGAAATCAACTTGAGCATATAGGTTAGGTTACTACCCCAACTTTTGTGTCTCGTTGTCTTTTTCCTCTACCATAGGATCGATCCCATCAGGTTGTGACACGGAACCATCATATCTGATTTAGAAGTGTCGCAACTTGGCAGTAGAGCTTACCAGAACATGGATTCCCTAGGTAGGTCCTGGTTGCATTATGGTGTCCATGCCATCTCTAAAACACCATAGGCTCGAGAGTCCTTATAGTATTTCCTGAATATGAGTTTGAGCCTCATTTGCAATATTCTACTTCGCTCTTGATCTCACCCTCAGGACTCCTAAAAAATAACGGGTCTTCTTTTAATCCCTTTTCAGACCCTCTAAACATGAAAAGATTGCCAAGTGATCTTGTGGCCTTTCATGCTTGTTAAACTGAAATTTGAAGTCACGTTTGTCCAGCGGTTGTTTATCCCTTTTTCAATCCGGACGAACAACTATACGAACAAAGGTATACTCTATGGAACTTTCGTTCTTTAGATGAGTACTCTCAGATATAATTTTATCCCTTTTTCGGGCCTGAGGGACTAATCTTACGAAAAAGGAACCCCCACGGAGTCCACGGTTAATCTCTTTTCAAACTCCCTAAAATTGAAAAGATCGTTGAGTGACCTTATTCTTTCACTCTCGTTAAATTGGTCCAAAAGAATATTCCTAACGGAGTCCATATTTAAGCTTTTTTCAAACTCCTTAAAAATGAAAAAATGGCCTAGTGACCTTGTATTTATCACACTCGTTAAAATGGTTTTGAATAGACATATTGTTGGTGCTAGTTTACCCCTTTTTCGAACTGACTAGACTATATTCGAAAAAGGTACCCCAATGGAGTCTCCTTTTATATTTTTTCAGACTCTCTAAATATGAAAAACCACCAAGCTTACCTTCTCTGGGCTCGTTAAACTTACATCGAAGGACGTTACCATTGTGTGTTTTGCTAACCGCGTTTGCATACCTTATACACCAACCTTGTAACAGTTTGCTTCTGCGTCTTAACACCTTTGGCCCCCTGAGGATTTTTCTCGAGTATCATTCTACTAGAACATCAATCTTGTCCTTGTGCCTTGAGCTTGTATGTTTACAACACTCGTTCCTCCTTTGTAACGTAATATTCCTTTATTCTTTTTCCACAATTATTGAAAAGAACAAAAAAATCAAATATACCCCGAAAAGAGGAAAGGAAAAGTATTTTCTTTATTGGCATCATAATGAGTCGACCTTGGATAAATCATATTTGTCCATTTGTTCATCAGACTATGGGATGTAGTACGACCTTAGGAATCTTTTCTTGCTATATAGAGTTGTGTCATCCACCGTTTGGTTATCCTTCCAAACATATGGAGAGTTTGCATTGCCTCTTGCTTCGTAGACTTATGATTAATGCCATGTTGCCTAAGTCTCATCATTTGTTGTGCTATTATCCAAGGGAAGTTTGTCACCAAGCTTGAGTCAGCCCCTCTACAATATGTCTCTTGTCCTCATACCCGACCATCCTGAACATCCAATCAAGTCCTTGTTTGAAGTCACTGAAGCCTTCAGTCTGATCATCAAGATTATCAAGTCCATGACCAACAAGTCGTCGAAGACCTCTAGGTAGTGCAGTTGTACACTCATATTACAGTCCTACCCAAGTTTTGAATATTTTGAAGTTGTTGCTCGAGCTCTGAAGATCTCATCTCCAACCATCACGCTGAATCAACTTCTGAAAGATGGATACTCTATATGTATATCTTTCTGATTTCGAGATGTAGCTCCACTGTGTATTGTTTGCGGCTACTATTTATAGTTATTTGACATGGATCTACAGTGTATTTGATTGGTAGCCATGGTTCTATTATATCCCGAGCATGGGTATGCCCGCCTCGGTGAGACATTTTTTATTTTGCAGACAGCACCTCTCGGTTCCTGATCCTTGGTCTCAATTGTTCAACGCATCAGTAAAGATTGGTAATGTATTTCGGCCATCAGATGCTCTTCTAACCTCACACATTAGAGGGCATCTATTATAAACCTAAATTGCACCACACATGCTTACCTGGCATCATGCCAACTCATATCCCTTCTTTTCCAAAGCACTGTTGAACAACTCTTTGAAAATCCTCTTTTATAAAGGCCCACGCACCCTAATCCATTACTGCACACATGTACACACTAGCTGACCCAAAAAAACCCGCGTTGACTGACAAAAGCACAAAAAAAGAAAAGTTACCGATGGAAAACAAAAGCTATGGGTGAGTTAACTGAAACTCCCGACCATGCATGGTCGAGGGTTTGTCCAAATACCTAGCTCCTTCTAGCCTATAAAATAAGGGGCAGGGGTCCCATTTGGAAGGAGGAAAAATATAACAAAGAAACTCTGCCCATTTACGTATTCCCATTGTCCCAACCCTTTAGCCTTTCCTTGTGCCAAAGGAGATTCAAAGCAAAGCAGTTGGAGGACAGAAGAATAGGAGCCTAGGATCAGGTTCAAGGAGCGGTGGTCGGTCTCAAATTTTGTAAGTTGACTCATTCAAAGTAATAAAGAAAATTATTTTCCCGTCCCAATTCATGAACTGTTTATAGTTTGATCAGTATATGTTTGGATTTCTAACCTGTTAGTATATAAGTAGTATGCATGCATACTTGTTGCTTGTCTTGGATGCAGGTCAGCTTTGGAAGGAGGATTGCGAACAAGTAATCAAGCACAATGGAGGATCGACATCAAACGCTGGGAACGAGGTAGTTTGATCTTTCCATTCATTTACTAAGAAAAGGGGATTTAAATCTAGGGATGAAGGTAGAAAGTATTTTATCTTCGGTTATATCTGCATGCAAAGTCTGAACTCTATTTGCTAGTCCATAGGGAGATTTTCCCCACAACACCAGGACAGAGTACAGAAGCCCAAAGATGAAGAAAATAAACCTCATAACCACCTAGAAAGAGGAGGAAGTTCACAGGGAAGACAATATGCCGATAGGAACACTTTTCCGCGGGAAAGAGGAAGAGAAAGAGGCAGAGGTGGTGAAATAAAGTGTTTTGTCTATGGAAAGATAGGACACAAATATTTTGAATATATTGATAGAAAAAGAGATGGAGGAGGTGAAGCTCACATTTCAGAAGCGCAAAGGTGAAATGTTGAGGTAGAATATGCAGAAGGCGAGAGATCCTTAATGATGCAGAAAATTCTCTTGAAGCCAGAGAAGGAGGTAGAGAATCCAATCCAAAGGAACAATTTGTTCATAACTGCTTGCAAGAATAAGGATAGGGTATGCAAGGTAATTGTGGAAAGTGGAAGTACAGATAATATAGTATCCACATAAATGGTGGAGAAGCTGGAATTGGAAACAGTTGCACATCCGAGCCCATACAAGGTTCATGGTTGCAAAAGGGACATCAGGTAACAATCACTAAACAATGTTTAGTTGAATTCAAGATAGGGGGTTATAGAGATGAGATTTTATGTGATGTTATTCCCATGGATTTATGTCATCTTTTGTTGGAGAGACTGTGGAAATATGACAGAAATGTTGTTCATGATGGGAGAAAGAAAACATACACCTTGGAGAAGAATGGTAGGATGCATATGTTGATGCCAATTGAAGACAAGAAGGTGAAAGGATAAATAAGCAACACTATAATTCTCATGAGTGGGAAGGAACTTATGGATGAAGTCAAGAAAGCTGAAGAAATGTAGTTTGTTGTGGTGAGAAAACCTAGAGTCATCTTGAGTAGTACTTCGATAGATGATCTATCTGAGGGAATTCATGAAATGTTGGAGGAATTTGTTGTTATAACGGTGGACGATTTACCTTGTTCATTTCCGCCCATCAGAAGTATAAGCCATCACATTGATCTTATACCAAGAGTGAGTTTACCAAACAAAGCAACGTATAGACTGACGCCACAGGAGAATGAAGAAGTTAAGAAGCAAGTCCAAGATTTGATGGACAAAGGATTGGTTAGAGAAAGCTTAATTCCATGCACTGTGCCAACAATGTTAATTCCAAAGAAGGATGGTGGATGGAGGATGTGTATAGACTTGAGGGCTATAAACAAAATCACCATCAGGTATAGATTTCCTTTACCGAGGATGGATGAATTGATGGATTTCTTGAGTGGAGAAAAGTTTTTTTCAAAAATTGATTTGAAAAGAGGATATTATCATATTAGAATGAGGGAAGGTGATGAATGGAAGACAACATTCAAGACGAATGAAGGGTTGTATGAATGGCTTGTCATGCCGTTTGGTTTGACGATTGCGTGAAGTACTTTTATGAGATTGATGAACTAAGTCTTGAAAGATTTCATTGGAAAATTTGTAATTGTGTATCTTGATGATATATTGATCTTCAGTAAGACTGAGGAGTTACATTTGAGACATTTAACTCTAGTGACGAGGAGGTTGCAGCGAGAGAAGTTGCTGATAAATCTGAAGAATTTGTCTTTCATGAAGAAAGATCTTGTTTATTTGGGTTTTGTGATCTCTTCGAATGAGTTGAAGATGGATCCTAAGAAGGTGAAAGAGATCAAAGAATGGCCATCACCAAGGAATATCTTTGAAGTCAGAAGATTCCATGGATTAGCTAGTTTTTACAGAAAGTTCATCAGAAATTTTAGTGGGATTAGTGCACCAATGATGGACACAGTTAAGAAAAGACATAAATATTTTCATTGGACAGAGGAAGCAAAGAAAATTTTTAAGTTGTTGAAGGAGAAAATAACTGGACAACCAATTTTGGTTTTGCCAGATTTCAATGAAACATTTCAAGTGAGATGTGACACGAGTGGATTTGCGGTTGGAGTAGTCTTAAGTCAAGACAATATACCAGTTGCATAATTCAGTGAGAAGTTGAATGATGCCAAGATGAAATATTCCACGTATGATAGAGAGTTTTATGCAATCATACAAGCGTTGAAGAAATGGAGGCACTACTTGGTTCCGAAAGAGTTTGTTTTGTACAACGACAACCATGATTTACAATTCATAACCAGACAGGAAAAATTGAACCAGAAACATGCGAAATGGGCTGAATTTATGCAGAACTTTACTTTTGTTATAAAGCACATTTATGGAACTGCTAACAATGTTGTTGATGCATTAAGAAGGAAATGTTTGATTCTGCAGGAGTTTCGTGTGATGACCTTAGGTTTTGATAGCCTTAAGGACATGAACAAGGATGATTCAGATTTCAAGGATGCTTATGAGGCATGTGAAAATCTTGTTCTGAGAGATAGGAGCCAATGGATTGAATATTTAATTCAGGATGGATTATTATTCAAAGGAAATTAGTTGTGTATCCTAAGGAATTCTATGAGAGAAAACCTTTTAAAGGAAAAACATAGTGGGGAATTGGCTGGACATTTCAGCCATGATAAAACATTTTTGCAACTGAACAGTTTGTATTATTGGCCAGGGATGAGGACGGATGTGAAGAATTTTGTCAACAAATGTAGAATTTTCCATCACACAAAGGGGAAAAGACAGAATACAGGGTTGTATCAACCATTTCCAATACCAGAGAGGTCGTGGGACATGGTAAGCATGGATTTTGTGTTAGGACTATCGAGGACACAGAGAGGTTGTGATTCCATATTCGTGGTAGTTGACAGATTCTAAAAAATGACACATTTTATTCCATGTCAAAAAACCAGTGATGCAACACACATTGCAAACATGTTTTTCAATGAAGTTGTTCGACTTCATGGTTTACCTAAGAGTATTGTTTCAGACAGGGATACCAAATTTGTTGGTCATTTCTGGAGGACACTATGGAAGAAGCTGGGGACATAATTATTTTTTAGCTCAGCATATCACCCTCAGACGGATGGACAGACTTAGGTAGTAAATCAAATTTTAGGGGACTTGTTGAGGAGTTTAGTAGCCGAACATCACAGTCAGTGGGATCAGATTCTTCTGCAAGTGGAATTTGCATATAATAACTCACCTAATAGGAGCACAAGACAGAGCCCATTCCAGATAATGTATGGAATGCAACCAAGAGGAGTATCTGAGTTGAGAGACTTAGAGCAACATGAGTTCAGAAGTGTTGGAGTAGAGGATTTTCCAGCAGACATGCAAGAGCTCCACAAAAAGATTAAAGAGTGGTTGCAGAGTTCCAACCGGGAATACAAGCACATAGAAGATCAACACCGAAGAGAGATTCAATTCAAAGTGGGAGACTTAGTCTTAGCACATCTAAGAAAGGAAATATTCCCAAGGGGAACGTATAATAAGCTAAAGATGAAGAAGATAGGGCCGTGTAAAATCATAAGAAAATTTGAGGCAAATGCTTATGAAATAGAATTGCCAGATGGTGTGTGCATTTCACCCATATTCAATGTGGTGGATATGTATCCTTATAGAGAATATGAAGCGAGAGGAGAATAGAACCAAAAGGAAGTTCAATGTGTGAAACAACTGCCTGTAGATGAAAAGCCACAGATGGAAAAGATCATTGATCAGAGAGTTAGCGATAATACCCGGAGAAAGACATATTTTGAATATTTGGTAAAGTGGAAAGGACAACCGATTGAGGATGCCAGTTGGGAAAGAAAAACGAAGATCCAAAAACATGGACAGATGGTGCAGGAGCTCATGAAAAGAAGTCCATGAATTTTTCATTCAGAGGAGTATGATGCAGGAGCATCGCCAGCAAAGCAAGCGCAAAAGTGGAAGAACAACTGGATATGCACCAGTGCACATTTTGAGAACATTTTGAATTTGTAAAGATAAAACATTAATGCAGTATCTGTAAAAGATATGTTTTCTTTTATGGTTTGAAGATTGTAACGCAGATCATGAGTGATTTCTCTCATCTATTTGTTGGAGGCATTTATTGTAATAAATGTAAAGTAGTTGTAGACTTTATTTTGATTTGATATCTTAGAGCTGTAGGAGGAAAAACTATAGAAATCTCCCTCGTATGTATTGTAATGTATTCATTATTCTCATTGTAAGAGTAGAATCTTAGAAGCAAGAAGAATAGGAGAGCAGAGCAGAAGATAGATTGTAGAAGATTGTATAAGCAGATAATTGTTTCTATAGAACCCATGTACATAGGAACTTGAGTTAATATAAAAATTATTTGACTCAATTTCATGGCATTGTGATGAATACTGTTTTCATCTATTGAATGGTATGTTTACAATTTGCTTATATGCTTTGTTATGCATTTCTTTCAATGCTGTGTGTATGTATGATTTCATGTTGAATGTATGAAGTCTGTGAGAAGGAGAGTATGAGTTTCAATTGTTTCTCTTCCTTAGAATTCCTGCAAGGAGTACAGTGAAATTCCACAAGGAGTGAGTTGACAAGAAAGTCCTCATAAAAGATTAGGAGATGTATCGTTGTTCTCATATCAGCAGAAGTGTAAGTGTAGCACAGAGCTATGCAAGGCGTGCGCAGGAAGGTCGAAGTCTTAGAATTTTCAAACCCAGTGAGTGGTTAAAGATTTACTGTTGTAAGGAGTGCGCAAAATTGGGAAGTTCAAATAATTAGGGATTATCGTGAAGTCGCAAGGAGTGCGGGCAGAATCCCTTGGAATCCTTGAGTTTTCATCAAGAATCAAGCTTAGGAGGGATAGAGAAGTTGAAGAGTTCGAAGGGAAGATGAGGTTGAAGTCACCTTGTAGAAAACAAGTTCAGAAAGGAGGCACCAAGTTATTTGGACAGGAGTACCGAGGACTTGAATGGACGGTTGAAATTCTCATAGGAAGAACTATCGATTTTCCATGGACCATTAGATCCAATGGATCAGCAGAAGAGTTAAGGATCAGTGTTTATCAACACTCACAAGCTCATGAGGAATAGTCACCTTTAGATCTGTACCAATGGGAGTTGTTGATCTTGTGATTTCAAATTTTGGCACTTCGGGAGTCGAAGTGTGGAGAAGGTCATGACTTGGAGGTCTTGATTTACAAAATCTTGATATGTGAAATTCCGATACAATTTGGACCATCTGATTATGGGAAGCTCAGGGTCGTTGATCTGAGGAAAATAATTCACGAGTTCAGACTTTGGGAAAGGGAGAAGAGGTTGCATCGTGAGCTCATGAGTCATGAAATCCCAACGCGCTCGGAGGTGGACCCCAAGACGTGACTGAGGTGACATGGTTGAAGCATAAGGGAGGGAGCTAGTTAAAGATTCGTTAGCCCATTTCAGGGTTTTAGGAGTCAAAGGAGTCAGAGGAGATCAACAACGAAAATCGTGAAGTCACAAAACCCGAACCGCCTTTTCGGGTAAAGGTTGTGGTCACATCGGTTGGTCATGTGGGGTGGAGGTTCGTTCCTTGTGCGTGTTCGCATAGGCGTAAACCCTAGAAGGACCTATGGTTACATGTGTGAAGGTTCCTGTGGGAACTAAAGATCCATTCCGGCTCAAGGGAATAGAACGATCCAAGGTCAGGAGGTCACGCAGAGCCTGTTGAGGTAGGGGTGTTGCATCAGAATCTGGTTCCACTTCCACCAAAAAGGAATATTTTTAGGTGTAGATGGGTCCATAGAATCAAGAGGTAGAAGGCCTGATAGGTTTCCAAAGGAATTCATTAGATCCATAAAGATTTCTACATCTTCATGAATACTTTCAGTGAGCAGAAGTTTCAGACTTTGCAGGATCGTCTTTCAGTGAAGAACACAGTTGACTAACAACTGCCATTTTCTTTTTTTGATACATTATCTTTTGAGTGGGGGGGGTTTGTTCCCACGTGGTTTTCCCTCTTTCCTCGTTTTTATTCAGTTTTCATTAGTTGCATTGTACATGAGTACCTAAAATGGCCTAGTAGCCAGTACTCATTTTTTACTCCATAGTGATGTTCAGGAGGGGTGTTGGAGAAATCTCTATTTTTGACACACTAGTTCAGTGGGAGTAACACTAGTTCATTGGGAGTTAATTGACTAGTTCTATTTTAGACTTTCTAATCTTAGACCATCACTATTATGCATGCATTCCTAATTATAGGATGTCATTTCCTATATGAGTGAATATTACTCACTCATTGATAAGATAATAATATACATTGATTCTCATTCTTCATTGTGTATCTCTCTTCCTTTTCTTGATAAGATTTGTTTGTGTATGATTTAGCTAGATCTCTTGTGCAGGTTTCCATGAAACACTGACAGTGTTAAGAGAATTTCAATTCGGGGTGATTCTGAACCGATAATAAAACAGATCAAAGGTGAACACTTTGCTAAACACCCAATATTGAGAGCCTACAAGAATGATGTCCTAGATTTTCTGGAATGCTTTACTGAATATGACTTGTCAACCATTCACAAAGACCAGAAAATTCTTGTGGATGGTTTGGCTACCTCAAAAACCACTTGTAAGATACCATTTAATCCAAATCACTACAACATAGTTGAAGTAAAGAGTAGACCAGCTGTCCCAGATAACATTAGATATTGGCAAGCTTTTGGAAATGATGAAAAAATTGGAAATTTTTTACAATCAAAGAATGAGTTTGAATGTGCCAATATAGATGTTGATTTTGATGATGAAAGAGAAAATGTAGATAAGACAAGTTTAGAAGAAATAAATAAAAACCAAGAAGATCTGGACATTTTGTAATTGAAAGATAATGTTTTTCCTACAGGGTTAGTCCCTTTAGAGGAGTTGTTTGATTTTGATGATGTGGCCAAAAATCCTAAAATTGAACCCACTGGAAAGGAAGTTGAAGACTGCAACATAGGAACTGAAAAAGAACCAAAGATAATTAAATTGTCTAAATCTTCACCTCCTGCTCAAAAACATAAATATATATAATTATTCAGAGAATTCATAGATGTTTTTGCATGGAGTTATTAAGACCTGAAATCTTATGACACTAGCATTATACAACATAAAATTCCCATAAAAGAAGACCAAAAACCTTTTAAACAAAAGCTTAGGAGGATTAACCCAAAGTTGATGCCTCTGATTGAAAAAGAAATAGAAAAGATGTATGTTGCTAAAATTATTGTCCCATTAATATTTTCTAAATGGGTATCAAATTTAGTTCCAACCAAGAAAAGGAGTGGAGAAATCAGACTGTGCAATGATTTCAGAAACCTTAATAAAGTCTCTCTCAAAGATAACTACCCTTTGCCCAAAATGGACCATATTTTGCAGAAGGTAGTTGGGTGCAGTAGAATTTCTATGTTAGATGTTTTTTCTGGTTACAATCAAGTTTTATTCCACTCTGATGATCAAGAAAAACAACATTTACCATACCTTGGGGTACTTTCATGTATGTGAAAATGCCTTTTGGTTTAATGAATGTTGGAGCTACATTTCAAAGAGCAATGGATATTTCTTTTTTGGATGAACTTGGGAGATTCATTGTTATATACTTGGATGATATCACTGTTTTTTCGAAGAAAAAAATGAGGAACACTTGCTCCACCTAAGAAGAGTTTTTGAAAAATGCAGGAAATTTGGATTTTCCATCAATCCAAAGAAAACATTGTTTGGCCTAGAAGAAGGCAAACTGCTAAGACACATCATTTCAAAGGATGGAATCAAAATTGATCCCAACAGGATTTAAGCCATTCAAAAGATATATCATCCTAGGAACATAAAAAAATTACAATCTTTCATTGGAAAAATAAACTTTCTAAGGAGATTTATCCCTAATCTGGCATAACTCCTTAGAAGTATAACAAACATGTTGAAAAAAGACACAAAAATAAAATGGACCATAGAAGCAAAACATTCTTTTGATCAAGTGAAACAAGCCTTAACACAAGCCCATGTGCTTATCAACCTCGATTTCACAAAAGATTTCCTCCTGTTCTCTTTTGCCTCTGAGCATACTATTGCAACAGTTCTCTTGCAGAAGAATAATGAAGGCCATGAACAACCTATTTCTTTCTTCAGTAAATCCTTGAGATATTCTAGATTGAAATACAACATCATGGAAAAGCAAGCTTTTTCTCTGGTAAAATTAATCAAAGATTCCAGAGTATACATTCTTCATTCACATACAATTTCTTATGTCCCAAACTATGTGGTGAAAGATATTTTGACCCAAGACAGTCCTGATGGAAAAAGGGGTAAATGGATTGTTGTTATCCTTGAATATGATATTGAAATCAAACCTACCAAGCTCATTAAGGGTCAAGGATTAGCTAAACTAATGGCTGAGTCCAATTTTCATGCTTTGGATATAAATTTTCTAGCTGCAATGGATGAACAAGAAGAGAAGGCGACTCCA
The DNA here is from genome assembly GCA_000966675.3 of Picea glauca. Classification (NCBI taxonomy): domain Eukaryota; kingdom Viridiplantae; phylum Streptophyta; class Pinopsida; order Pinales; family Pinaceae; genus Picea; species Picea glauca. Next base: position 222,784 of record JZKD02S1831103.1, on the reverse strand, counting down.
CAAGTTACAGAGGTTTTTTCAACCTCTCCTTGGTATGTAGACCTAATATTTGTCTTACATAATTTACAAGATCCTCTTGGTTTAACCAAAACTAAAGCTATATTTCTAAAACTCAAAGCTATGAAATATTGTATTTTGAATGGCAATTTATATTGGAAGGATGTTGGAGGGATTTTACTAAATTGTTTATTGAAAGATGAGGAAGATAAATATTTGCAAGAGTTTCATGAAGGAGATTGTGGACGACATTTAAACTGGAAGACCACTTCCAATAAAATTCTAAGAGCTAGTTTTTACAGGCCAACCTTATTTGGATATGTCCATAGGAATGTGACCTCATGCCATAACTGTCAAATCTTTGAAGGAAAAAGGAAAATACTGCCTTTACCCTTGAAACCAATATCAATTGGAACTCCTTTTCAACAGTGGGGTTTGGATTTCATTGGAGAAATCCATCCACCATCATCAGGCCAACACAAATGGATCCTCACATCCACTTACTATTTCACCAAGTGGATTAAAGTTGTACCTACAAGGCAAGCCATTGATGCTATAATTATTAAATTTTTAGAAACTAACATTCTTTCAAGATTTGGATGTCCCAGGAAGATCATCACTGACAATGCAACAAAATTCAAATCAAAGAAGATGGTGGATTTTTGCAGCAAATATCAAATTACCTTAGGACACTCTACTTCCTATTACCCTCACAGAAATGGATTAGCAGTGTCTTCCAACAAGATTCTGGTCAATATCATCAAAAAATTGTTGCAGGATAACAAAAATTCATGGCACAATAAGTTGGTCAATGCATTATGGGCATACATACTTACTACTAAGAGATCAATTAGAATGTCCCCATATAAGTTGGTTTATGGAATGGATGTTGTTTTTCCCACTTCTTTAGGTGTCCCTGTCATGAAATTACTATAGGAAGTATAGGCATAACCAAATGACATCAAGAGGAGAATAAATTAGACCATACAACTGCAACAGTCCAGAGAAGAAGTCTACAACAAAACTCAAGTGATATAGGAAAATATTAAGAAGATCTATGATATAAGAACCAAGGATGATTATTTCAATATAGGAGACAAAGTACTAAAATGGGATTCAAGGAAAGAAGAGAAGGGAAAGCATGGAAAATTTGAGAATTTACGGAAATGACCATACATAATCCATGCTTACAAAGGAAGTAATGAATTATTGATCAAGGATATGGATGGAGCAGATCTTCCAGGAGGACATGTCAATGGCAGAATGATCAAGCATTATTTTTCATTGGAATAAGAACATTTCTCATCCAAGCTCATTGTAAATACCATTTTAATTTTTACTGTCATGAGTGGGTGACTCATATAAGAAGTTGAAGCCCGCAGAGAAGGTCCTAAGCTCATGATCAGTTGTCACCAGGTTTACAACTACAATAAAACAAATCAGATACAAAAAGTATTGGAGAATATGATTCAAGGCGACCGATCACTGGTTCTTGGCATCTCACAGGGAGAGCACCATCCCCAAGTGGAGCCACTTTTATAGCCCTATATTTCATAGTATCACTTGGTGATTGAAATTTCTTCCTCCAAACATTTTACATTGTAAAAAATATTTCATTCTGCAAATGATTTCCAAAAAGAAAAAGAAAAAGATAAAAAATAGTAAAAAATGAAAAGAGGGTATAAAAGAAAAGAAAAGAAAAAAGAGAAAAAAACAAGAAAACCCCATCAAAAGAAAATAAGTTTGAATCATACTGTCTAATCATGATCAAACATTTTAAATTTGTTGTTGATAGGTTAGAGAATAAATTTGGTCAAACTATCTAATCTTGGCCAAAGTAGGTAGGTTAGAGGAATAATTAATCCAAGAGTCTAAGATGGATTAATGTGTTAGATCCCTAGGTTAGAAGATAGGTTAGGTGATTTTTTATCTCAAATAAAATTGAAATGGGTTTACATTTCAAAATACACCCTAAGTTGATTAAATTTGGTTATTTGAGCACAGGGAAATAAAATTATAATGTAAAGTTTCAAAAAGGAAAGATTTGTGCTTTATGGCACATGTCTTTATCCTAAGTTCGGAAGTGGACAAGACATTTTGTCTTGTAGTGATTAATCTCCACAAAAATATCCATCGACGACATCCAACTTTCCTCGATCAATGGTCCTCAACCATTTCCCCCCCAACCTATCTACCTTTAACGATGGAAGGGGGTCCAAAAAGTGGTTTTTCCCTACAGTGATCCCACATAATTTGGTGTGTCCTCATCATTTCAAACCCCCCCCCCTCAAAAATCCACTAAACCAAAACCTGATACCACTCACCTCTCCCTGCCACTGTTATCCTATCACTACATGCAATTTGTCCCAATATACATACCCGTTATCCAATTAAATCTTTCCTCGTGACCATTAACTATCTCATAATGGCCCCGCGGCATAACATGTATCCACTGTACACATTAAACCCCCATTTTACATCTTGTTACACCATTTTCTGAGAAATACACCGTGGAGACCGCGCTGAACTCAGTTGTCAAATTGACCGCCACCAACTCTCACTGTCAACAGGAGAATATTTTCTCCGGGTAATACAGTTTTTCCATCGTTTTACTGTAAATTATGTCAATTATGGTCCCCAAGGTTAAACCTGCTGACACATTTGAGAACCCAATGATTCTCCCTCCCCTTGACCTAGAACACATCCCTCTGGAAAATAGGGATTACAAAGTCATGGAACCGATGTGCGAATTCGAATTCTTTGAATTGCACTCCTGGCTGAAAGATATTTTCCTCGACCAGAGCAATGAAATTGGACTTCGTGAGTCCAATTTTCCCTTGTATATGTTTCCTCAGACCCATCACTTCCCATAATTTTTCCTCAGATGTCAAACCAGTTAATTTCCCATCCAAAGAGCCATTCCCTCCTCCATTGGTGAAATATGATTCATCTGAAGCCATCGACCAGATGTTACATATCATTAGAAATGACTTAGCCACTCCATTCTCTGTTGAAGCCATAAATTATTTATACTAGAAGATTAATTTTCTCCAAAGAGCCCATATCTTTGAGATCTTTCTCCCTGAAGATGCCCAATTTCCAAAGAAGAATCCACCTTACCCCTCTTCCATTTTCACACTCAAAGCCAACCAGATCATATCTGTTGTAACCTAGGTCTGCACCCTTTCCTATCCTCTCTAATTTCCTATGCTTTCATGAAATATTTCCTCTTAAAGTTGGTCAAGTTAGTTTCCCATTTGTTCAATGACTTGGTTTTCCTTATTGTCTTGCTTGACTGATTTTTACATAGAGTTTTTTAATTTTATTGAAGGGTAAATGCATATCGTGATTTGGTTTGAAATATTTGTCATCATGTTTTCCACTAATTGAGCATGCAATAGGCCCCACCAATCCTTTTATGTGTGCAGGAGACATCTGGGTCCACCAAGTCCGGTGTATGCATAGTAAACTTCCACGGGAAAAAACAACAATTCAAAAGCTGTCAATTTTAGGCTTGCAAACAAACAAATTCAATTTTCAACAGTGGATACCCAATGTACAGTTCATATCGATGGGTTTCATGCATTCATAATGTTGAAATCACATGGGATTTAACATCAAGAGTGAAACCACAAAGTTCCCGAAGGCCGAAGTAATGAGAGAATGCCACGTCAACCGAGAGAAAGTGACTTCAGGAGATTTTCATGCTTTACATCCTGAGCTCCTAAAGCCTGAAGTCTTGAAGTAATGAGAGACTACTGTGCCAACCAAGAGAAAGTGACTTTGGGATATTTCCATGCTTTACATATCGAGCTCTTGAAGCCTGAAGCCCCAAAGTAACGAGAGACTACCACACCAACCGGGAGAAAGTGACTTCAAGAGATTTCCATGCTTTACATCCCAAGCTCCCAAAGCCCGAAGTCATGAAGTAATGAGATATTTCCACGTCAATCGGGGGAAAGTGACTTCGAGAGATTTCCATGCTTCACAATCCAAAACTCCTGAACGCTGAAGTGTCGAAGTTCCGAACATGCATGACATTCATTTGTTAAGATGCATGTCACTCATCTATTCAGACATGTAACATTCAATCAAAGACATGTGGCATTCTTTTCAAGCACCTCGGGACACATCATCTGCTCGATTTCATCTGACACATGTCACTCTCCTTCTAAGACACATAACTTCGGGCTTGTACTATTTCGGGAGGTTTTCATGTTTCACAATCCAAAGCTCCCGAGCTTTAAGAAATTGGCGCCATCGCTAAATCATATAGGGGAGTTATAATATGGCAAACAGATAGAAATTTAGCAGGGGTGCTAAAGTAGTAGGGTCATCCGAATCATAGATTGTGACAATATCAACGACCACACTTCATTGCGGGGATGAAAAATGCCCGAACGTTAACATCCTTGAATGGTCCTGCAATTGAAACCATGGTATTGTTGGAGAGGTACGTGGAAACTTGTGGTGGATTGCAGGGGTTGGAGTGGTGTGGACCCAAACCACCTTTGACAACTTCCACAATCACATTCTTTTATCATGTCTAATCCAAGAGTAGCGCGTGGCAACCAACTGGGCGTTAAGACAAATCGTCAAAGGAAAGTCACTAGGAGAAGAAAAATGGTAGCAGAGCGCGACTAGTCCATCACAGAGAAAACAAGAATGTCGAAGACTGTGGATAAAAAACAAGGAGACCTACCTCTTCCTCAAATAGATATGTGAAGAAGCTACCAGATACAACCAATTATCCTCCAGTGGCCTGAAACGGTGCACATGCATGCCAGTACTCATTGCATTAATCAGTTTTGTCGCTCCTAGTCTTTTTCTACCACCTAGTTCATTCCAACACATGCATTAGTCTAGTTTCATTGCTAGTGGTAGTTTTTAATGATTCAGTTCATAACTCTTTTAGTTTAAAACCATAATAAGTGGTCTTTTGTGTGTGATAAGAACCACCCTTTTGATTAAGTCAAGTGTGAAGTATACATTGTTGTACTCCAACAATGTTTTAGTCAAGTTAATACGTTGTTCTACAATTGTTAATGTAGAGTTAAGTCTCAGTCCCAGAGGGACGAGAGCCTCTACAACTCTGATAAATATGCAGTTTCTGTATGTTTTGAGGGTTGAGTTTTTTGGAGAAGAATAGAAGAAGCATAAAGGTTGGACCTGTTGTTGGGCTCTAAAGATGTCCTAAAAACAACCTCTATGCATCAACCAAAGGTAGGCACTGGCACAAGCGTTTTACTTGTCGCCTACATAGGTTCTTACCTTCTGTTTTCAATACCCAACCTCTAGAGATGCAACACCTGTAAAGGAACAACAATCGTAAAGGGAATGACAATTGTTCTATTCAAAGGAACAACACGACTTGCAAAAGGAACAACAATCGTTACATTGGGCTGAATTAATATTGAATTAATTGCATTGTAGTATTTGCCCAACTTATCTAATTTGTCAACTCGGGGGTCGTAAATGACGAAGCAAACACAAAGTATATGCAAGATTGAAGTGAGACTAATCTAATCTAATGTTTAAGCTATGACTGAAATTGAATCATTAATCTAACACACGACTGAAATTGAATTAATCTAGTTGCATAAATGAAATTAATCTAGGAATGGGAAATTGTGTAAATGAATTAATCTAGAAATGGAGAACTACATGAAGGAAAAGAAAGTACAACATGTGAAGAGTTAAATAACACAACAACATATGTGAGCTCACTCTAATGAAGCAATCTTATATTAAAATAACCAAATCAATCTTCATAACATAATAATGAAAGCATGAAAACCAAAACCATGAATCAAAGCTAAGAATCCATTTCTCTTTTGAATCCTAATGACTACTCTGATTCCAATTACATAATCTAACTCCTATTCTACTTGAATAATCTAATTGAATCCTCATGAAGAGAGAGCACTCTCTGTTATACATGAGAGCCTTGAATATAAGATAACCATCTCATTATTACAAATCCACTATTCTCTCAACCTATTTTCCATTATTACAAAATATAATCTCTTTAAATCCTCACACATATCTCTCATATATCTTAGATAATATATTCCAACCAAATCTCCATGATCTTCTCCTTGGAATGGGCTTGAATTATCTCCTCAAATATTGAAATGGTGG
>JZKD02S1831103.1:141839-154332 GCA_000966675.3 Picea glauca | reverse complement strand
ACTAGCTAATTCAATGGTCAAAACTTAGGGAAAGAGTCATGTCCTGTCCTGTTTTGTTCTAGATCCAGGTGGATCTAGGGAGATCTGTTAGTGTCTGCACCTACTGATTAGTCCGATAACAAAATTGGCGACTTATAATCAATTTTCACACAACACAAGATAAACCAGTAGAAGTCGTATGTATATATAATGATCAAAAGAGTTTTTTTACAAAAAGTTATGTCCGAAGACCAAAATGTCAAAATCTGAAGCTTATAGCTTCTACAAAGTGACATCATGGATGATGTTCACGGTAACATACGACTGCCCGGGCAACCCTACGGAGCAGTCGGCCTATGGACTATGACACTCCTACTATGTGACGCTGATAACGTCGTGGAACCTCTCCAAGAGGCATATCTGGAATATCTGTTGTCAAACCCTCTAAGTTTTGTTCCACTGCTTGATAATCCTCGGCGTCCCATTGTGGCACTGGCACCACCTCTCCTCGCCATTGAATGGGAGAAGTACCAGGAGGTCGGTAAGGTCCCACATCTGTGTCATCAAAAAATGAATTTTGTATTTAGTCTTTGAACGAACATATATAAAAAAAAAAAAAAACAKTTGCATATGATGAAATTCACAAAAACATTTAAAAAGAAAAATTGTGTACTTCTTACCAAGTTCCCCCCACTGAGCATCCTCCGGTAGGACTAAGTCTGGATCTCCTCAGAAATCCAACCTGGCATAAGCATAATTGTCAACCATCAACATCTATGGTCGCATCCAGCCGAAGAAGGTATCGTCATACTTGATTATTGGTCCAACTACGTGTCAGGCCATGAGCTGACATCATCTCAGCATTCTTGGATCCCTGGGAGGAAGTAAATTCCACTCAACCTGCAGCCTCAGTAATGGAACCCTCTCAAGAAAGAAGGACACTAAGAAAGACCCGTACCTGAATTTCTTTAGGTTGCCTCGTCTACATTTGGTCAACTTCATTTTCATGCTACGAAGCATTTCATCTGCCCAATTAAAAACCCGAGGTTCAGTACACTCTATGGCATACTGAAAGTAACTCTAGAGCACCATGTGAGGAGCAGAGCTCCCATCCATTTGTGAAATGGTGAATAAAATAGTGTGGAGGGTCAAATCCTACACTCCCCAAATAGCTACTTTCCCCTTCTTCCTCTCTACCTCGGGAACACAGTGTAAGTGGCAGTACTCACTCATGGGCAGCCCACCACCTCTGCTACCAGTCAGGCTCACGTGGTACCCACACCGTGACAGTCTAGTCAAGAAGTAAATGTCCTCAATATCTAAGGACAGTGTGTGGACCCCTACATGGAATACTTGCTGATCGGGATCCCACATATGCACAAGGTACTCTAATAACCTGACTTGGGCCCTCATGCCCGGGATACGAAAGTACTTCAGAAGACCACAGTTTCTCAAAGTGGCAATAGTGGGCAAGTTTGATCAGCTATCTTTTCATGTTTAGAGAGTCTGAAAAGAGCTTAAAGATGACTCCAGGGGGGTTCCTTTTTCGTATAACCTTGTTGAGCCCGAAAAAGTGATAAAAGTATGCTCGATCGCGTTCTCATGTATTTTTGAGCGTGAGAACGGACAAAGACCAAGCTCGAGGTTTTGTGAAAAAAAACGTGAAAAAAAATCAAAACATGCGATGAAAAAGAAAAAAATATGTCTGCATCCATGTATATGAGCATCAAAGTCGCTACGCCTGCAAAAGTTACACTCAAAAGGGCATTAGGGATTAGGTTTTAATCAATAAATAATTATAAAAAATTCAATAACATGGTAAAAGTAAATATAAAGAAGTAAAACTCTTTTTACCATATCATTTTCACTTTTCCACTATTTGAGCCCAAAAACCCCTCTTTTACCCTCGAAATTCGGCGTCAGATTGCGGGAGTTACGAGCATCCATTCGATGAGCCATCAGCGACAGTGAGGTAGGCTCTTTGTCCTCTACTCTTTCATGGTTTAAATTTTCATTTTCATTGGTTAAAACACATTTTTTGAGTTTGTTTTGTGAGCCATTCTTGCGCTCAACCATTCTCGCAGGTGGGCTACACGGGACCTACGAGAATGGGTCATTCTCGTAGGTGAGCCCACAACAGCGTGCAAAGTTCTCGCACTGTGCCTAAAGGGCACCTGCAAGAATTGCAAAGTATAAAAAAAAATTGGATTTTTTCTCAATGAAAGAAAACTAATTTGTGAGTAGAGTTATTAATCTTCTTTTTGTGCTTCTTATGCAGGTATTTGGCCATCAAAATGGTTCTTGAATAGCGCGAAAGGGAGCATGAAGAAGATAATTCCATTACCGGAAATCATCCAGCCACTATTGTCACTTTGAGAAACAGTGGTCTTCTGAAGTACTTTCGTATCCCGAGCATGAGGGCCCAAGTCAGGTTATTAGAGTACCTTGTGCATATGTGGGATCCCGATCAGTAGGTATTCCATGTAGGGGTCCACACATTGTCCTTAGATATTGAGGACATTTACTTCTTAACTGGACTGTCACGGCATGGGTACCACGTGATCCTGACTGGTAGCAGAGGTGGTGGGATGCCCATGAGTGAGTATTGTCGCTTACACTGTGTTCCCGAGGCAGAGAGGAAGAAAGGGAAAGTAGCTATTTGGGGAGTGCGGGATTTGACCCTCCACACTATTTTATTCACCATTTCACGTATGGTTGGGAGCTCCACTCCTCACATGGTGCTCCAGAGTTACTTTTAGTATGCCATAGAGTGTATTGAACCTCGGGTTTTTAATTGAGCAGATGTAGTGCTTCGTAGCATGAAAAGGCAGTTGACCAAATGCAGACGAGGCAACCTAAAGCAATTCGGGTACGGGTCTTTGTTAATGTCCTTCTTTCTCGAGAGGGTTCCATTATTGAGGCTGCAGGTTGAGTGGAATTTACTGCCTCCCAGGGATCCAAGAATGTTGAGATGGTGTCAGCTCATGGCCCGGCATGTAGCTGGACCAATAATCAAGTATGACGATACCTTCTTCGACTGGTTGCAACCACAGATGTTGATGGTCGATGATTATGCTTATGTCGGGTTGTATTTCTGAGGAGATCCGGACTTAGTCCTGCCGGAGGATGCTCAATGGGGGGAACTTGGTAAGAAGTACACAATTTTTCTTTTTAAATGTTTTTGTGAATTTCATCATATGCAAATATTTTTTTTTATATATATGTTTTTTCAAAGACTAAATACAAAATTCATTTTTTGATGACACAGATGTGGGACCTTACCGACCTCCTGGTACTTCTCCCATTCAGCGACGAGGAGAGGTGGCGCCAGTGCCACAATGGGACGCCGAGGATTATCAAGCAATGGAACAAAACCTAGATGGTTTGACAACAGATATTCCAGATATGTCTCTTGGAGAGGTTCCACGACGTTATCAGTGTCACACAGTAGGAGTGTCATAGTCCATAGGCCGACTGCTCCATATGGTTTCCCGGGCAGTCGTATGTTACCATGAACGTCATCCATGACATCACTTTGTAGAAGCTATAAGCTTTAGATTTTGACATTTTTGTCTTCGGACAGAACTTTTTGTAAAAAACTCTTTTGATCATTATATATACATACGGATTCTACCGATTTATCTTGTGTTGTGTGAAAATTGATGTGATTGATTCATAAATGATCCAAATGTCTGTCTAATACACAGTTAGCCAATGCATCAGTTAATGTATTTAGACATCTAGGAATATGTTGATATTCAATATAATCAAAATAATGTTCCAAGAGGCGAATTCGCAAATACACCCGTAACAAAGTAGGACTTCGAATAGTATAGACATTACTTAATTGTAGTACTACAAGCTGTGAATCGAGTCGTACAACCAAACAACGGATTCCGAGCGAGATAGCATCAATCAACAATTAGATAATGGCACTATACTCTGCAATATTGTTGGTCGCACGGCCGAGACACACACCTTGTAAGGAGACAAGTTCGTTTGTAGGGGCGTAAATTGCCCATGCAGCGGAAGCAAGGTTTTGAGTAGTACGGCGAGTGCCATCAGCGAAGCCAATATAGGGTAGCGAAGACTCTGACATCTGGAAATCAAACACAATGTCACATAAGGGCAGAGACCAGATAACAACAAAATCAAGCTATAGTAACACACTAGAAGTATGATACAATAAAAATACAAGTACTCGTGCACAGATGATTTTATGCATAGTACTTCTTCAAGTACAACCCATTCTTGGGTTCACTCAAAGGGATACCATCATAATCTACTAACTCATAAGCTCCTTTTTCCAAAACTCGTCGAACGATATAAGGACCTTGCCACATGGCTTCAAATTTTCCAGCTCCTAGCATATCTCGATCTTGTTCATAGAGGAGAATGAGATCTCCTTCGGAGAAAATGCGAGGCTTGACATGTTTGTCGTATTGGGCCTTGACACATTTTTTCTGAGCTTCTATGACTAGGGTAGCATCGCGTCGATTTTCGTCTAATCGCATAAGATACAATAGACGTTCTTCCTCAACATAAGTGTTTGTTAGGAGTTCAACAGCTAGTTTTAAAGAGGGTATCTCGCATTCAATTGGGAGAATGGATTCCAAACCATAGACTAACCGGAAAGGTGTAAACCCAGTAGCAGACTTGATGGATGTCTGGTAAGCCCACAATTTCGAAAACAACATTGTGTGCCAACTTGTTTTGTGAATCCTTATCATTCGTCGGAGCATAGTTATGAGAACTTTGTTAATTGCTTCGACCTGGCCATTGGCTTGTGGGTAATAGGGCATTGAGTTATCATGGCGAAGGCCTAACTTTTCAGTAAGTTCAGACATCATGAAGTTTCTAAAGTGGTTACCGTGATTAGTGATGATAGCTTGGGGAACACCAAAACGAGCTATGATGTGATTAAAAATGAATAATGTTGCGGTCTTTCCAGTGTTGTCAAATGTCGACATCGCCTCGGCCCATTTTGTAAAGTAATCGACGGCTACAATAATGTATCCATGCCCCCTGGCCGAGTGAGGGTGACATGTCATGAAATCGATTCCCCATCTCGCAAAGGGACCAACGGAGACCACAGGGTGAAGAGGAGCGGGATGTAACCGTATCTCCTGATTATAGGTCTGGCAAGCATGGAATTTTTGAATGGCGATTATGCAGTCGTGAAATAAAGAAGGCCAAAAATACCCTGCTCGTAAGATCTTCTAGGCAGTAGCATACCCAGACATATGACCACCACAGGCTCCAGAATGGCAGTCATTCAGAGCTTTCTCAGCTTTGTCGAATGTTAGGCAGCGTCGAAAAACAGAGTCAATCCCCCGATGATAAAGAGTATCCCCGAGGATAATATATTGACGAGCTTGATAGTGTATGCGACGTCAGTCAATACTAGACAAAGTTGGCTAGAAAGTCTGGGTTTGGAGATATATAATGATATCACCATACCAAAGATCATCAGTGCTGATAAGGAAAAGAGATTCATCGGGTAATGAATCAGTTGCTACATTTTTTATTGCAGAATAGGGAAAGTCACATATCAACTCAGCAAATACTAAGGACTTCTTCGACTTGGCACGTTCGAATGCTAAGTCAAACTCCTGGAGTATCACAAACCATTTGGAGTATTTGCCCCCTAGCAATTGACGTGTGAGAATGTGTTGCATAGGGTTGCAGTTGGAAATCACTGTAGTCTTGCGCGAGAGGATATAGTGCCGGAAGCGTTGGACGGCTTGGATGGCAGCCAAGGCCAGTTTTTCGACATGTAAATACTTGATTTCAGTAGGCGTTAGACTTCAACTCAAGTAGTATATAACATGTTCATCATTAGCATCATCCTCTTGAACGAGAACCATACCAATGGTGTAATCTGAGGCAGCAAGATAGAGGAAATAATCGTGACTGTAATCGGGGGGAAAGAGAAGCGGGGCACGCGTTAGGGACAACTTCAAAGCTTCAAAAGCATTGTTGGTGATGGTATCCTAGATGAACTCTGAACCCTTTTTTAAGAGCCGTGTAAATCCATGAGTTATCTTGGCATAATTTGGGATAAAATGACGAAGAAAGTTTTCTTTCCCCTGCAAACTTTGTAATTGGCGAAGTGTAGAAGGAGGAGGGAGATTAAGGATTGCCTCAACCTTTAAAGGATCCACCCAGATCCCTTGACGTGAAACAATAAAACCTAGAAGTCGGCCGGATTCCACGTAGAAAACACACTTATGAGGATTCAAACGTATACGGTAGAACCGACAGCGGACGAAAATGGCTCGGAGGTGGGTTGGATGATCGACTCAGAACATTGAGTGAGCAGGTAAATCGTCCAGATATGGTTGGACGATGTGCTTGATATCATGGAAAGCATAAGACATAGCGCATTGAAAAGTTGCAACGGCGTTCTTGAGATCGAAAGGGAGTTTCTAATAGGCAAAAGTACCCCAAGGACAAATAAAAGCGGTCTTATGTTGATCCTAGGGAACAATGTTGATTTGATTATACCCGGAGAAACCATCCATGAGGGAGAAGATTTCACTTCCGAAGTAATCGTCAACAATCTGATCGACGAAACGGGTAGGAAAGTTGTCTTTGGGACAAGCTTTGTTGATATCCCTATAATCAACTCATATATGAATTGTGCCTTGTTTCTTGTCGATCGGGACAAGATTGGAAACCCAGTCTGTGAGAGCCACCGGATAAATAAAGCTGGCTTTAAGAAGTTTCTCGACTTCGAGTTTGATAGCAGCCGCTTTACGTGGGTGAATTGGATGAAGGCATTGCCGGACGGGTTTAGCGTCGGGGTATGTCTTAATCTCATGTATCACAATCTCAGGGTCGATACCCGGCATTTCTTCGTAGCTCCAGGCGAAGATGTCACGAAACTCTTTGAAAAGGGATGTGTAGGTGACGATTTCGTCAGAAGAACATGAAGCTCCAATATGGACATTTTCGACAATCCCAGGTTTGATGGATATGTCGAGGGGAATAGTGGGCAAGATATTGCTTAAGTTCCCTTTAGAAAACACATCGTGTGCGGACTCGGGAACGGTTGAGATGACGACAACGATCGACGAGGTCGAGATCTGTTGATAGTTCTCAATGGTATGTTGCTCTAGAAAGAGGATGGAACGATGATTTCCATCGTCCCAAGGGGTGTCTTCCATGATAGACATGATCATCTCGTCTGTGGGAAAAATGACAAGGAAAGGATCTGGAGATAACTCACCAAGAGAGGGCATAGAAGGGGTTGTCGATTGAATGGCCTGATAAGCGGATTCGATCGGACTTAACGGCATTTCTTCGTCGTAACAAAGATGATCTCCAGGGTCAGGTACTATCTAGGGGTTGTGAGACACAGGAAGTTCATGAATCGAGGTGGAGATCATGTTGATTGAAGCAACAAACGAGCATGGAACATCGAGTGGTGGAATGGGGAAAGTACCCATTAACGAAGAGTCTTTTAGAAGGCCTACACTGACGTTCTCATAACCCGGTGGGGTTTTAGCGATGAACGGTACGTTGCTAGTATGAGTATCGGAATTAAAGAAGGCTAGTTGGTCGATGGTGACAACCTTCCCTTGATGTGGGAAACGTACCACATGGAAAAGGGTCGACACAACAACACGCATGGAATCGATCCGACTGCGGCCAAGCAGAAGATTGTAATCAAGGGGAGCATCAAAGACTTCCACTTTGACTTGGACCATTTTTCCTTCTAACGTGATGGGCAACGAAGGAAGGACATCGTAGGGCTTAAAACCGGATCCATTGAAGGCTTTGAGAGTGTTCTGGGATTCATTCAAAGGGGGAGAGCCAATAGCTTTCCAGCAAGTAAGAGACATGACACACGTCGAGGCACCCTCGTCGATAATGGTTCGGCAAATGTTTTTGTCAGAGACAATCACTTGGATCTAGAACGCGAGTTGAGGGGGTAACCTTGGAATGTGATCTTCCAAGTCAAATATTATTAAATTTGAATCTATTGGGTCGATTCCACCGATAGCTTTCAACAGTGCCTTCCGTTGTGTGGGACAACTTTGAAGGACTTCAAGGGCTAACATCGCAGAAGGTGCTTGGGCCAGATCTTCAACAATGTTGTAGTTCTTGGCAGCATGAGCATGAGGATTGAAAGCCGATTTCTGAACGACGCCCTTTGGGGGGGGGTCAAAGAACTTTGTCAAGGATCGGTTATTCGAGATGAAGAGGACCATTGGTAGATGGAGTCGCGGGAGAGGGTTGTACCGAGGAAGGCGGTAGATCATCAACCTTCTCTTTAGAGGGAGAATAATCTTTGGCTCGAGTAGTGAGTGTAACATCGCTCTGCTTTGAATCGCCAGTACACATCAATACATAATATGTAGTAGAAGAGAAGGGTTGGTCATGAATGACCAACTGAGCCTGTTGTTGAGACGGGAAGGGTTGGGACAAAACGGCTGTAGCAGGTGGTTTTGGAGCTCCTTGAAGGAACTTAGTGACATCGGCGTGTCGTGGACAATCCTTTGTGTAGTGATCATCACCACAGATAAGACAAGGGTATCGAGGTTTGCGCTTATCCCGATCGTCAATAGGGGTAGTTTTGGTTCACTCTGCTTGAGAAGTATTTTTGTCCTCCTTATTCTTACCTCTTCCCTTTTTAGATTTGTTTTTACCGGCTGGGGTAGATTGAACTGCATTTACCTCAGAAGTCTTGTCAGTGGGAGGGGCAGGAGACAGAGCATTTTGAGCATTATAAGAAGCAGGTTTAGGGTTGGTGATTGAAGTGGAATGTGGTTGGGCCTGGAAAGTGCCAATCACATTGTCAGCTGCATGCGAAGCAGCTGGAGTAGTTGAAGTGGAGGAAGTGGAAGGACGAGGCAAGTCAGGTAGCAAATCATAAAGGGTACTTGTTTGTGAGTAAACGAGGTCAAGATATTGAGCACGACTTATAGCCTGCTCTTCCATGACTACTCCACCCATGGCAATGTCACGACCGATATCATTCACAAAATATTTTTTGAACCATTTTGCCAGCAACTGATCGATGAGTTTGAGTTTAATGAGACGTCGTCTCCATCGCCACTCATGAATGTGATCGAATATATGAGTGGCTTTGTTTTGTTTGAAAGAAGTCAAAATCTCGATCCCCATGTCATAACGAATCGGTAACTGGTAGTGTGTGAGGAAAGCCATAGCTATGGTGTTGAAGTCAGAGAAAAAACCTCATGGAAATTCTATATACCACTTCGCAGCAGAACCTATGAGGGTTCATTGAAAAAGACGTAAACGAATAGAGTCATTCATCAACGGGTTGGATGAGCACCATAGGTGAAAAGTCATAACGTGATTGTTTGGGTCCTCTCCCACTTTGCCGTCGAATTTAGGAATGTTTGATGGTATCTTGGCTGGTATAGCAGGCCATTGGGGAGAGTGACGAATTGGATCATTTAAAATCCTTAACAAATCCGGAAGATCCAAAGTGGCCAAAAAAGGTAACTGTTGATTCACTTGCGGGTACTGGTGGCTTTGGGGAGGAAGCCATGTCAGCAAACTAGTAGGACCATAAGCAGTCTGCATATAATGTGAAGACCCAGGCAGATTCGGTGGTGGTTGAAGAGGATAGTAGCTCATAAGATTGTACCCTGGAAAAGGGACTTGAGTTTGAGCATTCCCCCCCCAAATAGGATTGAATGTACCCGGATATGGTTGTCCCATACTAGGGGGTATCACAGAGGCAGTTGGAAACTGTTGCCCCCCAGTCGATTGAGGAGGATGTTGTATCAATTGATTCCAATACTGGGCCAAGGACGGAGGTATGTTTTGTCCATAAGGTGGGGTCTATCCTCCCATTGAGGGTGGTGTTCCAATTGGGGGTAGCGTTCCAATTGGGGGTTGTGTTCCAATTGGGATTTGCGTTCCAATAAGAAGTTGCCCGCTAAGAGGGGGTTGAGTCATACCACCTTGATGAAATTGTCCACCAACAGGAATCTGGTAATGTGGTGTGAATGATGGAATAGTGCCACTAGGATTAAGACTGCCAATAGAAGACAAGGAAGGTCCTCCAAAAGGAAATTGAGGGAGTGTCGGAATAAAACCAGGAAGAGAGTGCCCAGAAGAAGAAGGACCACCAGGAGAGCCGGATGGGGTTTGCATAGGAGTGGAAATGGAAGCATTCAATGCACGGTATCTAGGTGGTAGTGTCGGAGTGACGTTGGGCGTACGCGGTGTGATGATGGGAGCGAGACTAACCGTAGTAAACCCGGTTGGAACACTCGTAGTATATGTGTGATGGGCCATTTCGATAGAAATGGTAAAGTGATAGGCGGTAGTAAACGGTATTGTCTCTGGACTAGAGATTTCAGAAATCACAGATGAGCCTGGACCAAAAAGGTCCTGTCAGAAAATGCCTGTAGACCAAAAAAGATCTTGGCCTTCAATGCCTGGAAAGGGTCCAACCGGTGATCCAAAAGAGGTAACAACTAAGTCTCCAGAAGAATTCAGTCGCATAAACGGTCACTCAGAATCAGGGTGAAGTCGAAGTCCTCTCAAGTATTAGTAATTCGGAAATGTTCTAAAGAGTCAGTTCATTCCACTTGTGGCGTGGTGACGGCTGTGACTTCACTTTTCCGAGGAGAGCCCTCAGGTGTACTTGTAGTCAAGGGTTGAGAACCTTCCAGATGCTCTGGAGATAAACCCTGCATTCTACGTGAACGACGTGGAGGAGCTATTATAACTGAGCGATAAACTTACAAAGAAAATCGTATGGTCAACTTTGGTAAACAAACATCATACACTAGTAACAAAATATAGGAAGCAACACCAAACAAATAAGACCTCCTAATTTCGAAGTCACTAGTTGGTGATGAAATCTAACGTCCCAACAACGAGATGAGAAGGGGCTGGGCTAGGGTGGAAAAGTTACACTGACGACCTGCTTAACGGACTTACACCCTGGTGCAAGCTCCCACACATAATCGTGGGTATACCCTCCAAGGAGCCCGAGTGAGTTTGGCCAACGTCAATTCCAGGTACCATGAAGACTTTCCCCTTCACAGTCACCTTGTGTAAGAACCTAGAAAGATAGGCCACTAAGGTTACCACCGACAACAATCAAGCCTGGGGGGACAGTCGACAGTCCGATCCACACGCAAGGGCAGGGCATCTAGCCCGAAATCAACTCAAAAGGCTTCCACTCATCATTGTGGGTATACCTCCAAGTGATCCTCGTAATACACGCAATCTATACACCAATATCAACAAAGCAGGGTGAGTAACTCTGTCAATATCAATGCGACCTCGTGTTTGACCCTTGTGTGAGAAGGGCTTCCCAGGACAAGATGTTTCAAATGGAATTTAACACTCCTTATCACAAGATGCTATTGTGTGTTTTGTTCTTTGGAGAGTGTATCTCTCTTCCTATTCCAAAGCACTAGCCTAGCTAAAGGTTGGTGTAATAGAGCCCTAGAAAAGAGTTACTAGTTAAATTTTACAATTGCGCAATGTTATTAAGGGTTGTTGTTACTCAAAGGAAACGGAAATGAAAATGATGTTGTATGAGACTCTGACCCAACAATGCATGGATAAGAATGAAATGTATCAATTTTCATTCAATGAATCCTATGTATGGGAGGGAAAGAGAAGTTTTCTGGATCAAACTTGAACTACAAGACACAATTTCCTTTTAAATGCAATTGCAACAAATCACGCCAAAAATAACAATTCTCTATTGTTTCTTTTTCAATAATTTCAACAATTGATTTTCAATGTTTTCGAAAACGAAAATGCTTTTGAAAGAAAAACTTTGTTCACTTTTCAAAAAGGACCCACACCATGATGGTGAGAGTTCAGAAAATCAAAAACTAATGAACAAGCAATAGATAAAAAAACCCAAACCACTCTTTCAATGGAAACAAAAATAACAAACAAACCAAACTAGTCTTTTCAATTGCATGAGAAAAATGATCTTTCAAATAATGAGCAAATGATAAAGACAAAGAAGCTCAACTTTCAACCAATCACCGGTTCTTAACCAAACAAGCACACTCAGATTCAAAAATCAGAGAGTGTATCTTTGCCAAGAAAAGTCAAGAAACGAAATTCAAGAAAAATGGACAGGAAGAGTCTTGATTTCCTAAGACTGTTCATGCACAAGAACGAAGACAAGAAAACATTAACCAAAGGTCCAAAACACTCTTGTTAGGCATCTATACTGATCTGGGCAGTTGATCATGCAAAAGTCTTAAAGCCAAAATTTTGAAAAAATGGGTTCACAGGCTGAGAGTATTACACAGTGCGATAATAGGTCATTCTCGCAGGTGAGCTTTGAGCAGAGTGCGAGAACCTCGCACTGAACCTAAAAGCAGGGTTCGAACTCAGTATATTCTCGCAGGCCATTGTGGAGTGCAGTGCGAGAATGTATGAAACTAATCAATTTTTTGGAAAAAGACACAAAATTTGAAGAGGCCTCTGGACCCAGAGGGTCTATCAGGGTATCCTGAAGACTCAGAGATTGATATGAATGGAGAAAGGTAAG
>JZKD02S1831103.1:48041-60660 GCA_000966675.3 Picea glauca | reverse complement strand
TTATAGGTAAATCTAACTCTTAGACAATATAGCAAGGGATCTCACACACTCACTAGTGCTCATCCACTAGGGGCACATCCACCTGTGCTCAGCCACAGGAACATCCAACTCAACATACCTCTATCTCATTGAGTCTCATACGAGAATCATCTAGACACACACTCACTAGTGCTCAGCCACTAGGATCACGTCCACATGTGCTCAGCCACAGGGACGTCCTAATCAACAGATCTCTATCTCACTGAGTATCACAGGAGAATCATCTAGAGTACCACATCGCCTCAACTCTCTACAGATCATAATAGTAAACCCATCACATGGGCTTCTTCACCACACATGGGCACACAACGTTTCATCTCCGTCTCAAAGAGGAACGACACACCCATATCATGGGCACACCCAACTCATGGGCTCTCTCACAAGTCGACTCAATCAGTATGTGTCCTGGAGGATGTCTCACACAACTGTAATCATCAACACTCCCTCTCATCTAGGGAGGAATTCTCCACTAGGTCAAGTCTCTCACGAAAGTACTCAAACTTCATCTTGGCAAGCGGTTTGGTGAAGATATTTGCAATCTTCTCATGTGTAGGAAGGTATAGTACGTGTATTGCTTTCCTCTGCAACATGTCTATGATGTAATGATATTTTATCTCAATGTGTTTCGATCTATCGTGAAACACAGGGTTCTCATAGAGCTTCACATAACTCTGGTTATCACAATGAATAATGGTAGGATCCATCTCATGATCAAAAAAGTCTGTCAGGAGCTTGTGAAGCCACTGTGGTTCACGGACTGCCACACCCACTGCTATATACTCTGCTTCTGCGGTACTCAAGACCACGGAGCCCTGTTTCTTGCTACATTAGGAAACCATAGCAAACCCCAAGGTAAAACAACAACCAGATGTTCTCTTCCAATCCACTACGCTTCCTGCCCAATCTGCATCGGCATATCCCTGCAAACTCAAGTCTACACTAGAGGCATATCTTCGGCCATATCCAACTGTGCCTCGTAGATATCTCAATACATGCTTCATTGCTATCTAGTGAGTTTGTCTCGAATGACTCATGAATTGACTAGGTACATTCACTACATAGCATATATCAGGTCTGGTGTTAACCAGATACATCAGTGATCCAATCAGTTGTCGGTACAAATGTGGATCAATCTCTCTTGAATCAATAGATGCATCATCCATTTTATTCAAATACATCACCATCGGTGTAGGCATGGATTTGCACTATGTCATACTGAACTTCTTCAATATCTCCACTGTATATTTTCCTTGACTTAGGAAAATCTCATCGGTTCTCTGCCATACTTCTAGTCCCAAGAAGCAGTGCATCATGCCTAGATCCTTCATCTCGAAATCAAAAGTCAATGTTCGCTTGCATTCATCAATAAGTCTTTCTAAACTGATAAGGAATAATGTAACAGCCCCACCGTTACGACCACAAAAGTTATGTACATCAGGTGTCTTTTTTTTTGTTGGCTATGTTAGATAATTAAAACATTAGTATCAAGGTAAGCACATGATCCACTTGTCAGATTAACCTAATCACTTATCAGTCATTGCACAAGAGGTCTAAAAGATATCCATTCAATACATTGTCATTATTCCATGGCACAATAAATCCAGATACTAAGACATTACACATCGACAAAATTCCACGGTGCAAGGCAATCTAAATACTTAACAGCAGCATAATCCCTAGCGCAAGAGAACTTAAATACTCAATCCATCTAGCAACGACATTAGCTAAGGTGCAATGTAATCAACTTTATTTTATTTTCAAGGCACAAAGCAGACATCTACTTTGCTTCAAGGCATGCGACTAATTAACCATTTAATTCATCAATACTCAACATTATCTCTGGGTGCACGTGCGATCCAAATTCTGAATTAAACATAAAACAACACCCACATCATGCGTGTAATAAATCTAAGCACTTAGGAATCACACATTAACATTGTTTCAATGCGCGCGAGTAATTCAAAACATGTAACCATTTATGTGTAATCAAGGTCTATTGAGTGATGAAATCTAACTACTAACAATCATGCATCAAAGGGACTTAACGACGCAAGGTAAGTTAATCACTTTATCATTCAAGTCAATTATTAACCATGGCGCAATATAATTATCAATTAAATTTGAGGCGCAAAAAGTAATCTAATCAATTAAATTCAGGGCGCATGAGAACAATTACAAGCAATCACCCATCAACCTTATTTAAGGCACACAAGTAAATTAATTACCCAATTAATCATGCATCACCATGATTTCAAGGCGCCACGGGATCCACCAATTTATCTTTTAAAAAGAAAACCTTAAGCAATTCTTGTGTCTAATTTAAGAGGGATCTATCTAGGTTAAATAGAATATATCTAACTACATCTTAGCCTCCCACAACCTCTTTATACATCGCTATAATTATGTATCATTATAATATCACTCCTTCAATATCATTATAATTATACAATAAAAATTTACCATTGTTAAATAAATACATTGAATAAATAATAGTGACACATTCTGTTGTAACTCAAAATAACATGAAATTAATTGGACCTTTTTGGTCTAAAGTTTATCAAATATGAAATTGCAAATTTGAACTAAATTGCAATAAAAAAATGATGAGTTCTAAACTCATCTATACATTGAAAACAACAATTGTATTAATCCCAATTGCAATTTTAACAAAAATATTAAACTAAATTTCTAAAATCATTAATTAAATGGAACAATATGAATGATAAGTTGCAGGGAATAAATAAGGGAAATGTTGAGTCTTAAAAAGGGGAAAATGCAAGGATTTATTGGTAAAATACATCTGAGTAAGATACATATAATCGTAGAGAATTAAAGGGTACTTGTGCTGTGTAAGGCAATGAATTTGCTGTCCACTTAACAACGAAATGGCTGAGTAAAAATAAATAAACAACAATGCAGAGCCTTTAATGGTTAGTCTCGATGTAAAGGCATTGAATCATTGGCCCGTTTTAAAAATGAAAAAGCGGAGAAAACGGTGTAAACAAGCTGAGCAACAATGAATTTTGCTGGGAGAAATGACTGGAAATCGTTGAGTCTGAACGGGCCAACCGCATCGATAATTCAGATACGATTCATTCGGCGATTCGCTTGCTCGCAGGGGTAAAAATAAATAAAAACTAACCCGCCAGGAAGAACTCTAACATGGGCAGAAATCTAGCTGTCAACCAAAGGAACGAGCAGAAATAAAAGGTCGGGATATAGCACACAAAACTCTCAGATCTCACATGCTATTACAAAGACTAAAAAGGAAAATCCCAGGGATAAAACCACTGAGGAACTCACAGAGATAAGGCTGAGTGAAAAACAAAATCATCATAGAGACTAGGGATGCAAATTGTTGAGTAAGACAAGGAATTCGTTGGGCGAAATCGTTTTGCTAGAGTAGAGATAAATCTTGACAAACGCAGAGCCAAAGGAGGTAAGGTCATAGGGACAGATCGCTCGGTGAAACGGAGTAAAATGCAGAGATATACTTGTAAAAGAAACACAGAGGGTCACTTGCCCAATGTTGTGGTTTCACTAAGGAAGAGTGACAAGGGAAGGGCGCACTCTTCTACCCGATCGGTCATTAAATTCCTTAAGACTCGGACTAAGGTTTCGACCAAGAAGGAGAACGCATTTGGATTAGGTAGTGAGTTGAATCCTGCAACTCAGAGCCTCTGTGCCCCTTATATCTTTCTTCCTACCCCGTTACTAGTCCGCTAGGGTGAAAGTAAAAACAAGCAATTTCCCCTGTTGGCATCAACTCTTGGATCTAGTCTGGTCATTGAGTGATTGAAACCTAGATCGAAACTTGGCATAGAGTCCTGGCATCTAGTGAATAAACACCTGAATTGACTAGTGACAATCATCACTTACCTGAAGGCTTAATGCATTCTTTGTGTGCCCGTGGTACCGCTCCCTTTTTAATGAAAACTACTCGGACTTCCCTATTCTCGTCGGGGTGAAAGTAAAGCAAGCAATACCATAGTTATTGAATCACTATTGCCAACACCATTGCTATTGAATCGCCAATGCAAATAAACATATCAATATCAAACTCGACCCTAATTGTGTAACCCATTGTATTATATCGAAAAGTGAAAGGAGAAAGGTGTTAGTAGTAACTGTGTTACGTAGGGGAAGTGTTATTCTCGAAAGGGTCCTCATTATTCTTCCCGAAAGGTTTATTATCTCTATCTCTCGATTCTATATGAGAATGATTGACTATCTTCTGTCAATGTCCTTCTATCTATGTCTCATGTTGTTTCTGAAGGGCACATCAAACTGGTAACGCAGATAAAAAAACCTCATCCATGGGCCAGGGTCTTGCCATGAGAAAAAACGAAGTTTGTTTTAAAGAAGATCGTGAACCAAAATCTATAGTTGAGTTACAAAAATAAAACTTCCACGGTCAACAATTATTATTCTAGGGCTAGCACAACTATCCTAGATCTGGTCGAGAAACAATAGAGTTTTGCTACAAGCACAATGGGTTCAAGGCCCAATACTTCACCGAAATCACTACGATCCACCATAATTCTACTACAAACATCCACCTAAATTTATTAATATTTTTTTCCATTAATGAAAAGGGATAGACAACCAGATTCATCATTTATATTTCGAGTTAAGATCATATTGTACGACATCTACAACAGTTCGGTTACAGGATTCAAAATAATTTCATAGTCATCCATTACATGCAAACTTAACATCAAATTAATACAACATCAGCAATAAAATACATCTACATATATCCAACCTATTACATTCATGCTTAATTAAGAAATATCGTGGCAGCAACAGCAAAGATGGACTTCGAGTCAAATTTCGTCGCTGGCATCCCTCCTCCCTTCTCCCACTCGCTAATCGTTGAGACCTCACCGGTACCTCCCAGCCAACACTAGGGGTACCCTTCTTCCCCCTCAGCCCCCCGAGCCTAAAAGGGGCCATGCACACAAAAACCATAGAAGAATCTGGCTCCCAGCTCGCCTCGCAAGATCGAGCTACCACTCCCTTTTCGAGTTGGGCATCCCAACTCCCACAAGAAAAATCAATCAAAAAAAATTTTGGCAGCATAACCTTACGCATACCGTTCGTGATCATTCTCCTCCTCCGCCATCCTTTTTATAGAGTTTTCTTAGTGATTAGTTTCCAAAACCCTCATTAGATTCTTTTTATTAAATTTAATTAGGATAAACCTCCCCTGTACACATGTCACTCGATCCCTTACTTGCACCAGAAATTCAATTAATTAATTAATTCAATTTTCCTATTTCCCTCACCCACCTAAAAGCATTCTTAAAAACGCTCATCGATGTCCCTTTATTCCTTTACATTCCTTTAATGACTAGTGCCTTTCTGAAAGCCTAGTTGAGTTAGAAATTAGAAAGTTCTCTAGGCTAGATTCCCTTGTATGTTCCACATTCCCTTTTTCCTTAAGTTTCCCTTTTTGGTCTAAGTTCTGAATTTGCAAGTTTGTACTTAGTCAATAATTAATCTTTTAAATATTTTAATCCCCCATTGAAATATTTATTTTAATATTATGTTTGAATTTTCTTCATCCCCCCCTTGTCTATTTAGTTTTTTTTATCACAAGTCCTACTTAGACCTAGGCTTCAATTTACCAGGCTCGACAAAAGTTTTTAAGGGAAATTAAATTATTAATCTTTACTCATACAATCATTCATTTTAAGGTTGACCAGGTCCTAAGGAGATATAGTTTTCTAGGTACTAGGTTCATTAACTTACAGAGTTAAAATCGCGACGTGCCCTTGAAGACACACTACGTGCTCCAAGGGTGCCACTCGCCTGCATTCACTCATCAAGAATCCACCCATCTTCTCATACCAAGCAAGAGGTCCATGCTTTAGTCCATATAGGGCTTTCTTCAACCTGTACACATGAGATTTCTCCTCGTATATCAAGAATGCCTCTGGTTGCTCGATGTAAACTTCTTCCTCAGTCTCACAATTGAGAAAGGTTGTCTTTACATCCATCTGATGTAGTTTCCAACTCATGGATGATAGTACAGATGGAAGTGTATCAGGCTACTGGATCAAATGTCTCATCATAGTCAACTCCCTCTGCTTGTGAAAATCCTTTGGCTACAAATATTGCTTTGTATTTCTCAACACTTCCATCAGTTGCAGGCTTGATCTTATAGATCCACTTGGAAGTCACTACATACTTCTCTTCTGGTCTCGGAACAATATCTCGTACATCATTCTTCAAAATGGACTGATACTCTTCTGTCATGACATCTTGCCATAGTTGTCGACCTGTTGTTTCTCCATGACAAGAAGGCTTTGTATCATTAATGTGGCTCGTGGCTGAAGAATAGCTCGAAAACTCTTTGGTCTCTTACTCTCTTGGAATGTGTTTTGAGGAGCTGCATGTCTCTCTGCCTCTTACAGAGTTTGTTGAGCTCGGGCGCACCTTTTATGGCCTACTGCAATGTCTTTGGGGATATCAACTGGAGAAACTAGTATAATGGTTGACTCCCTCTGACCCGTTGAAGGGGAGAAGGTAATGTCTTCCTTTTTCTCAAATAGTTCGACTCCCTCTGAAGTTTGAAGGATAGATATCTTCATTTTCTTGTTTGCTAACCTGGAGATATCTCATGTCTTCTCAAGTCCTCTACTGATTCTACAATATTTTGATGACCTTCGTACTAGGATAATAACCAAGATGGCCTCCCATACTAGAATAATAATCGATGAATCAATTTTGGACTCCCATACCAGGGATAATGGTCCAAGTCATGAGGACTCCCACACTAGGGATAATACCCTTCACTATAAAAATGCAATCAACTACAGGTTAATGATTAAATCAAACAAGTTACCTTAGTATAAAGTCATGCCATTTGGTTTAGAGGAAGTAATCCTCATATCTCTTGTCTTCATCCTTTTGAGGTGGGTTTGGATCAATGTCAACGGTGGAAGCATATTGTCTTCCTTTCTTTCTAGTAGGACAATTTCTCGCATAGTGTCCATACTTGTCACATCTGAAGCACTGGATCTTTAACATGTCTCTTCTTTGATCATAACCTAAGGATGATGAAGTATTATCATCTTTGAATGTTTGCCTGAAGTTTCTTTTAAATCTTCCCCCTTTCTTTGTATGAAGTGTAAGAGCATGATTGTCATCAGGAGGGAAGTCTTCCACTACTCTAGCTCTAAGTCTGATTTCTTCTTGGGTACAGTCTGTCCACAAACGATCAAAAGTAGGTAGTTTTTATCTTCCACTAATACTTTGAAGAAATGGTTCTCAATGTTTTGGAAGATCATTGAGAGTGGTCAAAACAAGTTCTTTGTCAGATATAATTTCTCCAATGGCACCTAGTTGATCTCTGATCTCTGACATCTTCATAAAGAAGGCAACAATGGTGTCACCTTTTGACATCTTGATATTTTGAAGTTGGACTTTCAATGTAAGAGCTCTTTGGGTGTTTTCACTCCCAAACATATTCTTTAATGCTTCATACATTTCATAAGTTGTCTTCAGGTTTGCAATACAAGGCAGGAGATGATCTCTTAATGAGTAGACCATTATCTTCCTTACCTTGACATCTTCTTCCTTCCTTCCTTCGTTCTCTTCATCGGTAGATGTCTCTGGTAAAGCCCTTTGTATTGTCCAAAATAGATCTTCCTCTTCAAGAGTGATCTGAAGTCTTAACTTCCAGGAGTTGAAGTTGCTTGATCCATCAAGCCTATCTTCCACCAAGGTTTTGTTCTTCATATTTTCATATTTCTTCACAAACCCTTTCCAACTGGGCTAGAAAACCTAACAGTTAGGCTAGGCTAGCACACTTAGGTTTTTTTGGGCTTATTACTACCAACAATAAGCCTTGAAAGTCAGAAGAACACTGGTGACTTGAAAATCTCCTTCAATGAGATGCATAAACCCTAATTCTAAAATTTCTACAGAAAACTGTGAAACCCTAGAAACTCTATGGCTATTGGCCCTCGACCAAGTTTTGAGAAAACATTGGTCGTGTTTGACCATTTTTGGGACTTCGACAGGCTAGTCGAATACGGATCGCCCAGGCGAAGCGGAGATTGCAGGATCTCACCCATTTTTAGGGGGTTTTGGGCTTTTAAGGTTCATGTAACGGGTATGGGATGTCAGCCCATGGGTTTACCCATGTCTAGGCCCTTTTGTAATGTATAAATAAGTAACTAAGTGAGGTAAGAAGTAGTTATAGTTACTAGTCATTGATCGGCTTAGTGCATGGTTAGTTGGATTTGTGCACGAATGTGTTAAGGCTTGCAGAGCTAAGTGCAAGTTTTGTGTAAGTGCTTTGTGTATAGACTGTGTGAGGCTTTGTGCTCTGACCTAATTTGGGGAAAGAGGATCTGGCGAGGTGCACGTAGATCTCTTGTCCTTTGGGGAGTTGGCTCTATGGCTCTATGCATGTACGAAGATTGAAGGAGACTAATAAGAAGAAGAAGAGTTGGTGGACGTAGCCCCACACTGGGGTGAACCACGTATATCATGTGTCGATGTGCTTTTTTCTATGTTGTCCATGTTATTTATGCATATATTTTCTTAATGCATTGTTCTTGATGTATGATAGATAGATCTATGAATGCTTAGTGCTTTGTGATGTGAATGAATGTTAGATATGAACTTATGATATGTGATGAGAGGGTTTAAGAGTTAGATCATGTGCTAATCTATAATAAGGGTTGATCTGGGATGTAAATAAGAATCATAACTTAATGCATATTGTTGGCTAAGTACTCTGTTAAGTGTTGTGATCACAAATCTGTGTCCCAGCTAGGTTGTAGACACATGAGTCCTGCAACCCCCCCTGCCTCTACCTCGGGTGAGACTTCATCTACTTCGCAGGTGTTGCCAAAAGGGTCAGTAGTTAGGGTTTTGTTGGTGTGTTGTTGAAGCATTGAACCCTGGGTCTTCCCCTATGACAACAAATGATTCCATCATCGGGACCTGAAACTGTGATTGTTGGGAACTGAAGAAAAGAGAAAGCTCTGTGCATAGATCTATTGTTGTAGTGCGCAGTATTCTACTTGACTTTTGGAACTTTGTGCTAAGAAAGGAACCAAATTTGAAGAAAAAAGGCAAGATCTTAAAGCTTTGTGCTCTGGTAAAGGTAAGATGAGTGGAATTTTTTTCTTCTAAAGTATGAATCTAGATATGTTTGATAGATTTTGTTCTAGTCTGAAAACTAGGGCACGGCTAGAAGAAAGAGTTGATCTGAATATATTTGATAGAGATAGTGAAAGATATGTTATTCCTCTACATAGAAATAATTTTTAGACTAACAAGTGGATGCAGGAACCTAGAAAGAATTTTTGCAAATTGCAGGTCCCTCACTGTGATCCCAGTGCGCGGTACAGGAAAGGTTGGGGATCACTTAAAAGGAAGAGAGGATGGACACTGTGTTATAACTGCAGAAGACCGGGACATCTTGCTAAGGAACGCCCTGGTGTAGGTCCCATTTTTCTTTATTGTAAAGTTGTTGATCATGAGGTTTTGGATTTCCATAGAATGATCGCCAAAGTTGAAAAGATGAACATGAGACCAGAAAACTATGAAGAAGGTCAAGAAACTAAGGATATGTTATAAAACCAGAAAGAATCAGAGACTCTGTTATTACAGATGAAAGAAACACTGAATGGTCACAAGGACATTAGTTTACCATAGATCTTAAAAGAGAAGCAGCGCATAAAAACAAGAATAGGAGACTTCGACATAGACTGTGTCTTGGATGAGGAAACACTGGTGAATATTATGCCAAAAAGCACTTGGGAAATTTTGGGAAATCCTGACATGATTCCTTCATTGCAAAGGATAGGATTGTTTAAAGGAAAGATGATAACCCTATGTGGAAGAATTACTAATGTACCTATGATTGCTCATGGAACATTGGTTGAAGAAGAATTTGAAGTCATTAAGTTTATTGAGAACAACACGCCTTTTGCATTTTTGCTAGGAAAGACTTGGATTGAGAAACATTAGATCCAAAGGAAAGCAGAGGAAGAAGCTACATAATAGAAAAAGTAAGAATTAAGGGACTTCACAGTTAAGAAAATAGAGCGACTAATGCAAGAACAAGAGGACAAGTCGAAGCAATAGAAGACAAGAGAGTTAGTTGTCAAAGTTGAAAGAACACAAGAAGGCTTAAAGAAACTTGCAAGGAAATAGTAAGAGAAGAAGTGTTACCTTCGAACCCTTTGAAACACCCTCAGTAGTGCGAAGTTACTACGCTAAGAGAAGATAAGAACAAGAATGGAAAGAGGAATCCAGAGACTCAGATCACAGGAAAGAAGACAAGAAAGCTCAGTAAGAAGAAAGCAAAGCTAGAAAAACTAAAGGAAGTTTCAGAGAAGACTTCGCAGAAAGCAGGTTTGTCGAACTTGAACCTAGTCAGAATAGCATAACAACGTAGAATGGCACTTCATCACGGCGAAGCTATATGACCGTTGGAGGCGTCCCAACCATTAGAATGATGCTCCAGAATGGCTAGAAACGCAGTTATTGCCGAAAATATCGCCATTGGACCATTGAGACCATGCCATAACGGATGGATTCGTATTGATTAAGGCAATTTGACCCGTTGAAGGAATCGATTACAACGTTGCTTCTTTAATCCGTCGAATGTGGCACCGGGACCACTTTTTGCAAACTGAGATAACTAAGCTAAGAGAGAATTGATTGCATATGGTGTCGTGTTGTCTAGACCTCGCCATCGATTCGATCACCTTGAGTACTTGTTTGCCTACCCGAGTTATTTGATCACGAGTGTGCATGTTAGGCGAACGTAGTGCAGTAGAGAAGTCTGTGGAGGAGATTTTAATAGACCTTATGGTTGAGAAAGTCATGTATGTCAGAATACAGGCATTGTCGACAGGCAGATTGCAAGCATCCCCCTCAACTGGATGTCGGTCTAGCCGAACCGCGACCAAGAAAAGAAGTAAGCACCGCGACGATCTAGTGAACGTGAAGCAGAACCTGTCAGTCATGCTTAACTACATCCTGCCTTTGGCTGGCGCGGTTATTCGTGACAACG
Organism: Picea glauca; assembly: GCA_000966675.3. Taxonomy (NCBI): domain Eukaryota; kingdom Viridiplantae; phylum Streptophyta; class Pinopsida; order Pinales; family Pinaceae; genus Picea; species Picea glauca. The sequence goes on along the minus strand of JZKD02S1831103.1, from coordinate 49,577 downwards.
TCCCACGTGATTTTGAGTACACGCTCATCACTGCGTACCTCCCAAAGGGGATACGCGCAGTTGGACCACAGTTGGGACTGATCCCAGCTCTCAAGATCAGTGATTTTAACCTGGGAGATTGAAAGAACTATGTGATACTCGCACCGCATAGGTACCTGACGAAGACAACTGGGAAGAAGCCCAATATAGTTCCCCAGCCATGGATTAAGGAGATCGTGAGATCGATGATCTTAAACGTGATGAAGATACCCCACTTCGGCAGACATCAGGAGGTTAACGCGTGCGTTAAACTCCTCCTGTCGTGCTACCGTGGAGGTTATCTTTGGTTGGATAGGCGCATCACTGTGGATTCGGCACTGATCCACCTCATTACTGGACTCAACATGCAAGGACTGGACACTCAACAATTCTACCCAGGGAAGGCTGCAGATCGCTCCCTGGCACAATGAATAAAGGAGGCATGTGGTGATGTGGAGAAGGGGAAGCGAGGCTACAAAGTAGCCTCCATCCAGGATGGCGTAGTGTACCTTTCTTGTCAGTTGATCATTGGCAAGCTCGTTAGAAATAATCGTTCGATGCAGGTCACAGGGTTCGTAGTCGACCTCGCAGGGAAGTGTGTCGAAGGGATGCAGATGAACTGGGCGAGCTACCTCATCAACGAGTTGGAGAAGGAATGTCACAATGTGCAGGACCAAGGCTACGAGTTTCACTTCAGTTGGTTGTTGGTTTTAATTGCATTTGTCACTTGGGAGATGTCAGAGGGAGAGACATTCCCAGAAGTCAAGCCATCTGAACCATTGGTCGTGAGGTTCACAACCTTGTGGTATGCGAACGATATGGCGAAGCAGTGGCAGTCGAACGTTGTCTTCCACACCTACTATCTACAACTGAAGTGCGCCATTGAATCGTTTCCACGAATGACCCCAAACACTTTGCATACGTACATGCCACTAGCGAAGTTCCACGTCGACCGACACTTCATCTACATCATTGTGCGCAGGGATGAAAGTAAGGAGGAGTTGAAGTATTACTATAAGTTGATCAAGGAATACATGGAAGAGATCACTAAGGAATGGCCAACAAAATTCCTTGTACCAGTGGAGGATGCAGAACTCTCTGACCTCGATATCATCGAAAGCCCATTAGTCACTGAGGTCGAACATGATGGACAAAGAAGCGCAAGGAAAAAGAAGAAGAAGGACAAAGTCCAGGACATAGAAAGTGATGAGAAGGACAACACATAAGAGGAAACTGTGCCTGACTCACCTACAGGAGGAGGAGGAGACGAAGTGAACCAAGAGGAAGGAGGGCAAGAAGAAGAAAAGCAGGACAATGGTGAAGTGACACCACCAGAGGATCCCCTCACCACAACAGAAGCATCGCATAAGAGGAAGGTTTCCCTCGAGAAACCTTTGGCAAGAAAGAAGTCTCGAGCCGATAAGCCTCATGTTGGTTGTGGAGCCTGATTATCTTCCTAATTTAGAGGTCTTTTACTTTCAGCTGTGTTTATACCCCATGGAGTATTTACACCCCAGA
>JZKD02S1831103.1:11178-43214 GCA_000966675.3 Picea glauca | reverse complement strand
GAGTTGTTGAGATCAGTCTCCAAGTGGGAGATTGTTGGTTGTGGAGCCTGATTATCTTCCTAATTTAGAGGTCTTTTACTTTCAGCCGTGTTTATACCCCATGAAGTATTTACACACCATAAGTATGTACACTCTTCCACGCGGGGGAGTGCAGAGGGGGGGTACCCCCTTTGCGGGGTTCGGGGGGGCTATCCCCCCGGTTGGGGGGTATGGGGGCAAGCGGGGGTTCGGGGGCGAAGCCCCCGAAGCAAAAATTGCCTTGTAAAGGTATATTGTAATTTCATTGTAAATCTGGACCGTTCACTATAAGGTCGCAGATCTAACGATAGAGATTATGTTAGGGTTTTTTGCCCTAGAAGGCAACCCTCTTTTATGAAGGAAATGTATTGCGGCTATGTATGTTGGTGAGTATTGTATTCTGAGAGAGGACGTTGTGAGAGAAAGAAGAGGAAGTTACAGTGGGTTTTGTTGTAAGTTGTATCCCTTCATTTTGTTGGATAATAATAAAGAAAGGACCTGGCAATTTCTCTGGTGGACGTAGCCCACACTGGGTGAACCACGTAAATCTGTGTCTCTCTTGTATTTTGTATCTTCTGTGTTTTGTTTCCGCATTTGTTTTATTTTATTGCTCCGCGGTCCTGTTTTTCTAACACCTTAGTCACAGAATGTGCTCACAGTGGATGACATCAATCTCATCATCACAGTTGTAGAAGACGCTTCAGAAGATATATTGCAGAAACACGGAGCAAAGTAGGAGTCGATGTACGATAGAATAGAGAAAGAGCTTAGAGACATCCAATAAGCTATCCATTCGAGCCGTGCAGTGCCTACTACGCCATCCTCGGCAGAAAATGTAGAATTGGGGGATGAGCCCACCCAATTGTGAAGGTTATCAAATGCGATAGAGGTTCGACTTTGTTGAGCCCAAGAGGAAAAGGAGCAGTCCACGGAGGCCTTAAAGCAAGAAAAGGAGGAGGTCCTAGAGAAATTTCGACTTGCGCAAAAGGAGAAAAGTGAAATTCAAGTGGAGCTCGAGCATAACAAGGCAAAGATACAGGAAGAAAAAGATTAGCTACTCGCAGAGCAGATCGGGGTTAGAGAGGCAGTGACTAGAGCACTTTGCTCTGTGTCGGGCCTAGCACAGAGGGAAGACGAGATAGCCGAGAGCCAAGTGGGGAAGCTCGTTGAGGCCATTCAATAGCTTCAAGCAAGAGTAACAGAGATATAACTTCAAGCAGTACCAGCACTCTGCAAGAAGTGCGAGATCAGAGGGAAGAAACTGCCAGAAGCACAGTAGAAAGAATCAGGGCGTTGGCCTCAGAATGTAAGAAATTAAGTGATCGAAGTGCACAGACCTATGAGTGCCTTGCAGAAGATCTGAAGCTGAGGATATTGGAAGCACAACTCCAGGAGGTGAAGTAGCAGGCCTCCACAGTGCAAGCGTAGATGAAGTTGCTTACTGCAGTTGAGAAGATGAAGAGGTCGTAGGAGGAGCACACAGTTCAGTAGCAGGTCACTGCCATCCAGAGAAAAGTTATGGAAGTGACACAGAGACTCCAGTCGATGCAGGATGAAGCCTGCACGCTTTTCAAAGAAATTGAGGGACAAGTCTCACAGTTGGAACAGGTGGTCGCAACAGTAGAACAACGCATGGAAGGGCCTGTCACTGAGAAAGTAATTCAGAAGTTCGTCGAGCAGGAGGCTCTGGTGAAGCAACAAGTCGAGGCAGCTCAATCTAAGCTCGAGGCCTTCGAAGCAGAGTTGCCCAGATCGGAGTGACTCAGGACGAGTCATAGGTGAGTGTTGGGGGCCTGTTGGCCCTCGACCAAGTTTTGAGGAAACATTGGTCCTGTTTGACCATTTTTGGGACTTCGAGAGGCTAGTCGAAGACGAAGCTCCCAGGTGAAGCGGAGATCGCGGGATATCACCCATTTTGTGGGATTTTTGGGCTTTTGGGGCTTTTAGGGTTCATGTAACGGGTATGGGATGTCGGCCCATGGGTTTACCCATGTCTAGGCCCTTTTTGTAATGTATAAATAAGTAACTAAGTGAGGTAAGAAGTATTTACAGTTACTAGTCATTGATCGGCTTAGTGCATGGCTAGTTGGCTTTGTGCATGAATGTGTTAAGGCTTGCAGAGATAAGTGCAAGTGTTGTGTAAGTGCTTTGTGTACAGACTGTGTGAGGCTTTGTGCCCTGACCTAATTTGGGGAAGGAGGATCTGGCGAGGTGTGCGCAGATCTCCTGTCCTTTGGGGAGTTGGCTGTATGGCTCTGTGACTGTACGAAGATTGAAGGAGACTAATAAGAAGAATAAGAGTTGGTGGACGTAGCACCACATTGGGGTGAACCACGTATATCTTGTGTCGATGTGCTTTGTGTTATGTTGTCCATGTTATTTATGCATATATTTGCTTAGTGCATTGTTCTTGATGTATGATAGATAGATCTATGGATGCTTAGTGCTTTATGATGTGAATGAATGTTAGATCTGAACTTATGTTATGTGATGAGAGGGTTTAATAGTTAGATCTTGTGCTAATCTATAATAAGGGTTAATATGCGATGTGAATAAGAATCATAACTTAATGCATATTGTTGGCTAAGTTTTCTATTAAGTGTTATGATCACAGATATGTGTCCCAGCTAGGTTATAGACACATGAGTCATGCAACCCCCTATGCCTCTACCTCGGGTGAGACTTCATATGCTTCGCAGGTGTTACCGAAAGGGCCGATAGTTAGGGTTTTGTTGGTGCGTTGTTGAAGTGTTGAACCCTAGGTCTGCCCCTGTGCCAACAAGGGCCAAAAATCCAAAATGCTCGGAAATGCAATCTGAATATTGTTGGAGGTGCACTGAGGGAGGTCGTACACTCCCATACAATTTTTACCCCCAACGTCCAAGTTTAAGCTACTGAAATACCTAAGAAAAGGAGGATCGTAAGGATTTTCTGGAAACCATAGGAGGGTTGTACGGTTCTACAGAAGTGAGAGGATGATTAGTAGATGCTTATGCAATGTGTTCTTCAAGACCTATGCTCCGATACCATGTTGAATTTTTACTAGGCTAGGCTCAAGCATGAAGTTTATTTCAATTTTAGCATTTACTTGAACCATAGACAAGTGCAGCTACACCATTAACAATTTGCTGCAATAACTAAGATCACAAGAAGAAATACCATGCACAAGAACACAAGAAATATCCTGGGAAACCCTTCTCAACAAGGGCATAAGACCCAACCAATCCTTTGCTATATTCTCAAGAGAAAGACCTCCCACACCATAGACCTAGCACACAAAAGGGTGATCTCAAAAACCAAGAAGGCTAGTGCCCAAGAGAGGTGCGTACTTCAGCCCTAGAAGATGTACTTGCAGAAATTTCCAAAATCACATGTGTGTTGTGTTTCCTCGATGGGGAAATCACCTTTATTTATACTACATTGGACACATCAAAAGTGGTGTCTATTGGTACAACAGGGTCGACCTCAATAACTCATAATGTAATTAATAATTACCATATTAATTATCTTCTACATTAATTATCTTTCACTTTATGGTGGGGCCGACCTGTACCCTTTACATCACGATTAGGGTTGCAGGTAAATCTAACTCTTAGAAAATATAGCAAGGGATCTCACACACCTACTAGTGCTCAGCCACTAAGGGCACGTCCACCTGTGCTCAGCCACAAGGACATCCAACTCAACGAATCTCTATCTCACTGAGTCCCAGAGGAGAATCATCTAGACACACACCCACCAGCGCCCAACAACTAGGATCACGTCCACCTGTGCTCAGCCATAGGGACGTCCTACTCAACAGATCTTTATCTCACTCAGTCTCACAGGAGAATCATTTGTAGTACCACATCGTCTCAACTCTCTACACATAGGAGAACAGTAAACCGATCACATGGGCTCCTTCACCACACAGGAGCACACAACGTTACATCTCCGTCTTAGAGAGGAACGACACACCCATCTCATGGGAACAAGTCATGGGCTCTCTCACAGGTCGACTCACTTAGTCTGTGTTCTGGAGGATGTCTCACGCATCTGTAATAATCAATAGATCCTACTGGGAGAAGTGCAGAATTCAACAACTAATCAATTATATTCAACAAAAGCCTCTCAGACTTATCAAAAGCAAGAAGTGCTCCTAGGGAAGAGGACCTTTTCAGACCTGCATTCTGACATGGAAATGAATGAGAAAAAGAACAAAAAGCCAAAGAATGATGAAGGGCTTGATACAAAGGATGCCCTTATAAACATTTTGGATAAGGAGAAAAGTCTATTGGAAATTACAAATAGATCCAGTGGGGAAGGGTCGGCTCCTGCAACCTCCCCTCTATCAATAGAACACTTTCCATCAACCCAAGACATTGCTTCTACTTCAGAAGGATCTTCTCAGAAGCAACCAACTCTCTTGTTTCATTACTTTGATATTAGAAGGCAAAATTAGGATATTAGAAAAGAGTTGTGCCCTCAAGTAACAACTCAAACAAAGTTGTTTTTAGTCATGGATTATCAGCACAATACTTTGAACTTGGTTGTGCCAAAAGCCTCACTCTTGCTGACTACAAGGTCACCCAAATTAAAGTCAATTTGGGAAGTGTTAAACTTGGGGACATGGTTGAGCTACACAAGCAAACCAGTGACATGTTGTACAAAGGGGTGTTCCAATCTTCTGCAAGTGAGAAAAATATGAGGGAGATGGTCATTCAAATGGAAAGGTAGTTGAAGTAAGAAAGAGTGGCAATAAAGGCCAAGCAAATGTAGATAGCTAAATTGGAGAAAAAAATTATTTCTTTGGGAGCAGATCCCAAAATCTCAAGGTTGTAGGAGACTTGATAAGCCAAAAGGGTAATGAAATCACGGTTTTGAAAAATAAGATAAATATTCCAGAGGTACAATATGTACACACTCTTGAGCTACAAGTCAACCATGAAGAGAAGGAGCAGTCCTACCAAAGATTGGTGGAAAGCCAAAATACAGTAGAGAGATTCCAAGCAAAAAAATATTCCTTGAGGGAGCAACAGGAGCAACGTTTGCAGACAACTAAGGAATCCAAAGTGCTAGTTATTCCTTTGGATATAGATGAGGGCATTGCCAAGGTCATGTCAGACCGAAGTGTGAAAGAGATGGAGCTTGGTACTGTCACCAATAAGCTCAAATTCAATTTCGCTAAGACAACAGAATTAGAAGAGCAAGTCGAGAGTAGATAGGTATTCTTGGGATAGGTAAATATTACAAAATAACAAGTCGAACAAGAATTGGCTCAAGTGAAGCACAAAGTTACATGAAAAACAACATTAAAAGGATCCAAGCATATGATATGGGACAACATATCAACTGTTGTCTTTGGTAATTAGGCACAATTCAAATGGATTCAAGAGGAATTGGAATTAATCATCACGGTCTTCAAATATATTAAGAAGATAACTTCATAATTGAAAGGCAATCCAAAGACAACCAATAATATGATCAAGTTTCTAAATAGTAGATCCAAAGAGGAGCTTAGAGACCTAAATATTGAAGATAGAACCAACATCATTATGGATGCCTAAAAGGTCTTGGCTAAGAGAAGATTCATGCATAATGTAAATAATAAGGCACATGAGCTCACTGGTGAGATTTTTTCCATCAAGAAAATTTTTAGTGAGGTGATCAACTTTGGATTGCCTAATGTTTGGGATGGAAATGGAGACCTCTATCCACAGAAAAACTATAAAAAAATCCTCGACAATAGGAGAAATGATGATAGTAGATTTGCACAGCTAGAAGGACCCTTGAAAAGGCAATATGTAATGGATATGTTTACGGGAGATTTTGCATTATTATACACTCTAAGAATGATTTTCAAGATTGTTACCCCACCATCATATGAGAGGTATTCTGATTTGGATGAGGTGACAAGGAATCTAAGACAACAACAATATCCAATGGGCAAGGAAAGGAAGAAGATGTGTCAATATTTAAAGGCACCAATGCCATGGTAGGCTCAAACAAGTGGCATGCGCTCGACCTCATCATAAGTGATTTTTTTAATTGGATTTTACATATGTAAAAATAAATTTTTTACTCAATAAAAAAACCACTCAAGAAACAAGAAGCGATATCAAGAATCAAGAAGCAATATATGGTTTAAAGAAGTTGTTTTCTCGTGTAGAGGCAGTTATAAAGGAGTCATAAGGCACATTATATAATTTTTTATCAGCGTATAGAGAGAGGAAGAGTATCTTATTCTCAAAGTTCAGAGACCAGCCTAGCTCGAGGCACATGACTTATTATTAAAAGGAAAGCAACAGGCTTACGAGGATTCCATGACTTCTTGTTTTGTCAATTTTTAAAATCCATATGATTTCTTCTTCATTATTTCACCTTCTTGAGAGCCCATACCTTCCATTTTGTAATGTATTCTGAAAATTTATCAATAAAAGCTTACATCAACAAATTAGGACCATATATGTTGTAAATGTGTGTGGTTGTTATGTGAATGAGATTGATTTCATGTGTATGACCAATTTATTTCCATAGTTTGTCTAAGACAGCTGAATGTATGCATAATTTTTTCTGATATTTTTTTGAATGTTTCAAATAACAAGTTGTCTTAAGCATATACCCTCAATAAACTAAAAGTGCATTATTGTTAGACTATTGAACTATTGTTTTCTCAACACATTTTCCGCATAATAACCTACAAGATTATTTGCATCAAATACCTTGTATGTACATGTATTTCTTTCATAAATTAATTTACTCCTTAAACCCTAATGGTCTGATTCACAAGAGGGAAATTGCCCATGTAGGCTGAGATTTTTCATGATCATCTTGTCTGAAATACTTTATGATCTGTAAGGAATTCTTAAGCATGTATAAAAATCCTTTGTAACACAAAGTTGCTTTAAAACCCAATCTAAGTTTTAGCTCCAAGCATCCTTGGCATAGTTCCTGTTAGCACTGAGAATCACCCTAAAAATGCAAGAGGATAATCCCAATACCCATCAAAGTATGTGTGAATGTGAATGAGTGTTTAAAGGTCAAATGGACAAGACTATGAATAATAATGATTTAACTCATAAATCTGGGCTATTATGCACAAGCAATTGAGGTCTTGATCAACTTCAGTTAGTGAATGAGAGCAAAAATGAATAGGAGGAAGACTTAGTGAGGGATATGTAAAGGTCTGCAATTTACATCAGGTCTTCAAGCAACCTAAGGAGCAAAAACTCAAAACACAATATCTTCTTGAATTCAAAGTTTAAAGAATACTGAAAAACATCATAGCAGTATTATAATCTAACATTCATCATAACAAAACTATAGCAATCTCATGTGGATCTTCCAATCATGAAAACTTCAGCATAAGAGGCAACAGATGATAAAAGAGAAACTGACTTCTATTACTCAAAAATTCTCAAATCCAATACATAACCATAGAACCAATCTTTAAAGTGAAAAAATATTACAATGACAGGAGCCTCAACTCAACCATTGAAACCTCCTCTATCTATTTGAAATATGTATTTATAACAAATAAGGAAAGGAAATAGCTAGAGGTGTGAGTTGGCCTTCCTCGCATCGGATTCTCCAAATCAGTTATCAATCTAACACATGTGCTAACAACTATTAACAAACTGCTACAAAATAGGAACCATGTTGGCAATCACTCCAACAAAATTTAAATGACATTGTCTCCCTTGTGGCGCATTCCTTTCCATTGCCAAGTGTCCTCCAGGGGTTGTATGTTGTCACTATGCTACCACCTGTGATCCTCTCTCTTCTCCACATCATCAGCCACCCAAAAGAGTGATGAATTCGAATCATGGGATTCCAGGTGCCAATTCATAGATTCAGTTAGTAGCATGTTGGGTAGCGAATTTTGTAGAGTCCTTGCAAAATAACTCTGCACATTTCATAGTGTCGATCCAAAACAGGCCTGCAGTTTCCGTAGCGCCAATCCTATTGTGAAATTTCGTAGCATCCATCCTGAATTAGCCTCTGCGAATTCGGTAGCGCCACGCCTCAAATAGCCTCTGCAGAATTGGTAGCACCCATCAACAAAACAACTATGTGGATTTGGTAGAGCCACTGTGACACAGTCCTGCGGAATTTGTAGCATCGTTGTTAAGTTCAGCTTAGGAGTTTTCATAGCATATAAGGTAGAAAAATCGTAGAACATACTACATAGACGATTATGTAGCGCCATCTTTGAAATAACTCTGCAAATTCGATAGTGCGCCTCCTCTGTTTTAGTAAAATCTCCATTCGCATAAGTTTGCTCTTTAATGTGTGCATGGAGCTTCTAACCTGTGTCTTATGTTGATGACAAGTGTGCTTGGCTGTCGGTCTTGGTATATGCATAAGATTTGGTAGATAGGTTTGACTTAGTATAGACTTAGGACATGTTAGCACACACCACCTTTGGCCAAAGCGATTAATGGGAAATTGTCAAGGCTTGATGAAGAATTGGGAGGTTATGACCGTAGGCAAAGGACCAAAGGAATTTGGCAAATCTAACACAAAAATTATGAAGGCACTTAAATATTTGATAGTGCGCTTTTGAGTGCTAACATTGGCTCCAACTGGGATGGAGGCCTCCCTGTGAGGCTTCTAAGAACTTTAGTTGTTCTAGTTGTCTTATCTATTGGGCTTAGGAGTCATCTATGTAATCGACCTCTAAATACTATAAAAAACTACCACTTATTCAAGAAACTGAAAGACTCACTAGAAACTGAAGGAAAGCAATGCTCAGGAAGCGAGCTTATTACCTCTGCTACCCTACCCTAACCAGATCAACAACTTGCTCAAGTAAAGGCAAATTTCCACAGTAACCATTCAAGCAACTTCATGACTGAAGGAATCCCATCCATACCACTGATCAATAGAGAATAATAGAGGTCTGAAAACAGAGATAGAAATTCTTTCAGAGAAACATGTTTACCGATGAATACCTGTGAAATAATGAAAACTGGAATTTTCAGACAATCTGAAAAATATGACTCCATATAAGCTGCAATTGGATCCTCAAGACAATGGTTGGAAACTTGTTGATTAAGAAAAGACAATTGCTCATACATACATTCCTCTTTGCTTGAAAACAAACAACCTTCTAGTTCCCTAGAGATCAGATTTTAATCATCAACAATTATAGTCTCTTTGTTTTTAGCATGATGATCACAAGATAGTGGTACAGTCAGGTTTAAATCACACTGATAATTATGATCAACCAAGAACATACAAATAGTTATCTATGAAATCATCAGTTATAATATGTTCAACATGCTTTGAAAACTGATCATAAACTAGACATGCATCCTTGTCCATAGAAAAATCTCCAAATGTTGAAGGATTTGATTCCAGATGTGAATCATACTTACATCCTTGTTGTTGTTCCGGATCTGATTCATACTCACTATCTTCTTGTTGTAAATATAAAATATAATGATAGTCCTCTTGCTCGTATGCATGCATATTTTCAAATCAAACTTGCTCTTGGATCCTCCTGGAAGCATGGATGTTCTCCTCAATTTATTGAGCATCTTCAAATAAACTTCTTAAAGATGAAGACTTTCTTTCTCTCAGGAGAAGGACAAGTTATAGATACTTAGCCATAACATAGAACAACATGGCAACAGTCTTCGTAGGTTGGATCTCCAAGGGCATGTCATGATAAATGGTGCAGAACCTTCTGTTAAAGACAAACAAAGCTTCTTCCTCTCCTCTCCTCAAAGCATAAAAATCAGCGAGGAAGGGACTTGTTTTCACCCCAATATTTTAAAAATGCAATGCTTAGCTCGATCCAATAATCAATGGAATCGGCTCCCAAACCTTTAAACCACACAACAACATCTCCAAACAATGATTTGGAGAACAACCTCATGGTAACATCATCATGAACTATCTGAAACTGATAAACAAAGTTCTCAAAGGCCTCCAAATGCCTCTCAGTTGTAACATGATCTTCTCCAGAGAACTGAGGAAGATACTTAAAAAAATCAAGAGGATAAGGATGAAGGCAATATGGAAGCCTTAAAGGTTAGAACATCTTGTCTCTGATTCTAGTTTGAAAACTAGTGGGCTAGATATGAGGTTTAACAAGTTGATGGCAAGGTTCAACAGTAACAACATAAGGTGATGAGATTTGAGAAGGCTTTGAATCAGTTTCAACCTCCTCAAGGTTACAATGGTGATCAAATTCAGAAGGGATTTGAATACAAAGCTCATCCTTATGAATAGGTTGAGGTGAGGATACAAGATCAACATCTACAACATAGGAAGAAGGCAGGTCTTCTCCTTCCAAGGATGGATATATAAAGGAAGGTTGATGATCATCTGAATAAACAAAGCACCAGATGATTCTCTTTATATGTAAAGGAAAAGAGAGGAAAGAGTTAACAAAGAGGAACATGAGTTCATGTAGAGAACTAATGTAGAGTCTTTGATGGTGGAGTCGTCAGGTAGATGATTACGGTCAATTTTTTGTATCCCTCTCTTGTCTACCATCAACAATTGGATCTATGTCATTCTTCCTAGGGAGCTCTTCAATCTGCTCAAAACCGTCCCCGACAACGATGCCATTTATGTTAGCACTGAGAATCACCCTCAGACTACAAGAGGATAAGCCCAATACCCATCAAAATATGTGTGAATGTGAATGAGTGTTTAAACGTCAAATGGACAAGACTCAGAATAATAATTATTTAACTCATAAATCTAGGCTATCATGCACAAACAATTGAGGTCTTGATCAACTTCAGTCAATGAATGAGAGTAAAAATGAATAGGAGGAAGACTTAGTGAGGGAGATGTAATGGTCTGCAATTGACATCGAGTCTTCAAGCAGCTTAAGGAGGAAAAACTAAAAACACAAGATCTTCTTGAATTCAAAGTTTAAAAATACCGAAGAGCATCATAGTAGAATTATAATCTAACATTAATCATAACACAACTATAACAATCTCATGTGGATCTTCCAATCATGAAAACTTCAGCATAAGAGACAACAAGATGATAAAAGATAAACTGACTTCTATTACTCAAAAATTCTCAAATCCAGTACATAACCAGAGAACCAGTCTTTAAAGTCAAAAAATATTACAATGACAGGAGCCTCAGCTCAACCATTCGAACCTCCTCTATCCATTTGGAATATGTATTTATAACAAAAAAGGAAAGAAAACAGCTAGAGGTGCGAGTTGGCCTTCCTCACATCGGATTCTCCAAATCAGTTATCAATCTAACACCTGTGCTAACAACTATTAACAAACTACTACAAAATAGGAACCATGTTGGCAATCACTCCAACAAAATTTAAATGACATCGTCTCCCTTGTGGCGCATTCCTTTCCATTGCCAAGTGTCCTCCAGGGGTTGTATGTTGTCACTATGCTGCCACCTATGATCCTCGCTCTTATCCACATCATCAACCACCCAAAAGAGTGATGAATTCGAATCCCGTGATTCCAGTTGTCAGTTCATAGTGCCATTCAGTAGCGCGTTGGGTAGTGAATTTTGTAGCGTCCTTGCAAAATAACTCTACACATTTCATAGCGCCGATCCAAAATAGGCCTGCAATTTCTGTAGCGTCGATCCTATTGTGAAATTCCATAGCATCCATCCTGAATTAGCCTCTGTGAATTCGGTAGCGTCGCGCCTCAAATAGCCTCTGCAAAATTGGTAGCGCCCATCAACAAAACAACTATGTGGATTTGGTAGAGTCACTGTGACACAGTCCTGCGGAATTTGTAGCACCGTCGTTAAGTTCAGCTTAGGAGTTTTCATAGCATATAAGGTAGAAAAATCGCAGAACATACTACATAGACAATTTTGTAGCGCCATCTTTGAAATAACTCTGCAAATTTGGTAGCGCGCCTCCTCTATTTTAGGAAAGTCTCCATTCGCATAAGCTTGCTCTTTAATGTGTGCATGGAGCTTCTAACCTGTGTCTTGTGTTGATGACAAGTGCACTTGGTTGTCGGTCTTGGTATATGCATAAGATTTGGTAGATAGGTTTGACTTAGTATAGACTTAGGACACTTTAGCACACACCACCTTTGGACAAAGCGATTAATGGGAAATTGTCAAGGCTTGATGACGAATTGGGAGGTTATGACTATAGGCAAAGGACCAAAGGAATTTGGCAAATCTAACACAAAATTTATGAAGGCACTTAAATATTTGATAGTGCGCTTTTGAGTGCTAACATTGGCTCCAACTAGGATGGAGGCCTCCCTGTGAGGCTTCCAAGAACTTTATTTGTTCCAGTCGCCTTATCTATTGGGCTTAGGAGTCATTTGTGTAATCAACCTCTAAATACTGTTAAAAACTGCCACTTATTCAAGAAACTGAAATACTCGCTACAAACTGAAGGAAAGAAATGCTCAAGAAGTGAGCTTATTACCTATGCTACCCTACCCTAACTAGATTGACAACTTGCTCAAGTAAAGGCAAATTTCCACAGTAACCATTCAAGCAACTTCATGAATGAAGGAATCCCATCCATACCACTGATCAATAGAGAATAACAGAGGTATGAAAACAGAGATAGAAATTCTTTCAGAGAAACATGTTTACCCATGAATACCTGTGAAATAATGAAAACTGGAATTTTCAGACAATCTGAAACATATGACTCCATATAAGCTGCAATTGGATCCTCAAGACCATGGTTGGAAACTTGCTGATTAAGAAAAGGCAACTGCTCATACATACATTCCTCTTTGCTTGAAAACAAACAACCTTCTGGTTCCCTTGAGATCAGATTTTGATCATCAACAATTGTAGTCTCTTTGTTTTCAGCATGATGATCACAATATAGTGGTACAATCGGATTTAAATCACACTGATAATTATGCTCAGCTAAGAACATATAGCTATCTATGCAATCATCAGTTATAATATGTTCAACATGCTTCGAAAACTGATCATAAACTAGATATGCATCCTTGTCCATGGAAAAATCTGCAAATGTTGAAGAATTCGATTCCAAATGTGAATCATACTTACATCCTTGTTGTTGTTCCAAATCTGATTCATACTCACTGTCTTCTTGTTGCAAATCTAAAATATACTGACAATCCTCTTGCTCATATGCATGCAGATTTTCAAAGCAAACCTGCTCTTGGATCCTCCTGGAAGCAGGGATGTTCTCCTCAACTTCTTAAGCATCTTCAAATAAGATTCTTAAGTATGAAGACTTTATTTCTCTCAGGAGAAGGACAAGTTCTGGATATTGAGCCATAACATAGAACACCATGCCAACAATCTCTGTAGGTCGGAACTCCAAGGGCATGTCATGATAAATGTTGTAGAACCTTTTGTTAAAGATGGACAAAGCTTCTTCCTCTCCTCTCCTCAAAGCATAAAAATCAGCGAGGTACAAATCAAGGGACTTGTTTTCACCCCAATACTTTAAAAATGCATTGCATAGCTCGATTCAAGAACCAATGGAATTGACTTCCAAACCCTTAAACCACACAACAACATCTCTAAACAAGGATTTGGAGAAAAAACTCATGGTAACATCATCATGAACTATCTCAAACTGATCAACAAAGTTCTCAAAGGCCTCCAAATGCTTCTCAGCTATAACATGATCTTCTCCAGAGAATTGAGGAAGATACTCAAGGAAATCAAGAGTATAAGGATGAAGGCAATATGGCAGCCTTAAAGGTTTGAACATCTTGTCTCTGATTCTAGTTTGAAAACTAGTGGGCTGGATATGAGGTTTAACAAGCTGATGCAAGGTTCAATAGTAACAACAGAAGGTGATGAGATTTGAGAAGGCTTTGAATCAGTTTCAACCTCCTCAAGGTTACACGGGTGATCAAATTCAGGAGGGATTTGAATACAAAACTCATCCTTATGAATAGGCTGAGGTGAGGATACAAGATCAACATCTACATCAGAGGCATAAGGTAGGTCTTCTCCTTCCAAGGATGGATATGTAAAGGAAGGTTGATGATCATCCGAATAAACAAAGCACCAGATGATTCTCTTTATATGTAAAGGAAAAGATAGGAAAGAGTTGATAAAGAGGAACATGAGTTTATGTAGAGAACTAATGAAATAATACATGTTTTTACATTTCTGTCCCTTCATCTTTTTGTCAACAGGATCCTCCCCAGTGGAGTCTCTGATGGTGGAGACGCCAGGTAGATGATTACAATCAATTTTTCATATCCCTCTCTTGTCTACCATCAACAACTGGATCTATGTCGTTCTTCCCAGGGAGCTCTTCAATCTGTTCAAATCCGTCCCCGACAACGACGTCATTTATGTTAGCACTGAGAATCACCCTCAGACTATAAGAGGATAAGCCCAGTACCCTATGTGTGAATGTGAATGAATGTTTAAAGGTCAAATGGACAAGACTTGAAATAATAATGATTTAACTCATAAATCTAGGCTAGCATGCACAAGCAATTGAGGTCTTGATCAACTTCAGTTAGTGAATGAGAGTAAAAATGAATAGGAGGAAGACTTAGTGAGGGAGATGTAAAGTTTTGCAATTGACATCGGGTCTTCAAGTAACCTAAGGAGGAAAAACTCAAAACACAAGATCTTCTTGAATTCAAAGTTTAAAGAATACTGAAGAACATCATAACAGTATTATAATCTAACATTCATCATAACATGACTATAACAATCTCGTGTGGATCTTCCAATCATGAAAACTTCAGCATAAGAGGCAACGAGATGATAAAAGAGAATCTAACTTCTATTACTCGAAAATTCTCAAATCCAGTACATAACCAGAGAACCAGTCTTTAAAGTCAAAAAATATTACAACGACAGGAGCCTCAACTCAACCATTCGAACCTCCTCTATCTATTTGGAATATGTATTTATAACAAAAAAGGAAAGGAAACATCTAGAGGTGCGAGCTGGCCGTCCTCACATCGGATTCTCTAAATAAATTATCAATCTAACACCTGTGCTAACAATTATTAACAAACTGCCACAAAATAGGAACCATGTTGGCAATGACTCTAACAAAATTTAAATGACATTGTCTCCCTTGTGGTGCATTCCTTTCCATTGCCAAGTGTCCTCCAGGGGTTGTATGTTGTGATTATGCTGCCACTTGTGATCCTCGCTCTTCTCCACATCATCAACCACCCAAAAGAGTGATGAATTCAAATCCCGTGATTCCAGGTGTCAGTTCATAGCGCCATTTAGTAGCGCATTGGGTAACGAATTTTGTAGCGTCCTTGCAAAATAACTCTGCACATATCGTAGCGCCGATCCAAAACAGGCATGCAGTTTGTGTAGCACCGATCCTGTTGTGAAATTTCGTAGCGTCCATCCTGAATTAGCCTCTGTGAATTCGGTAGCGCCACGCCTCAAATAGCCTTTGCAGAATTAGTAACGCCCATCAACAAAACAACCATGTGGAGTTGGTAGCGCCATTGTGACACAATCTTGCGGAATTTGTAGCGCCAGCGTTAAGTTCATCTTAGGAGTTTTTGTAGCATATAAGGTAGAAAAATCGCAGAACATACTACATAGATGATTCTGTAGCACCATCTTTGAAATAACTCTGCAAATTCGGTAGCGCACCTCCTTTGTTTTAGGAAAGTCTCCATTCGCATAAGCTTTCTCTTTAATGTGTGCATGGAGCTTCTAACCTATGTCTTGTGTTGATGACAGGTGCGCTTGGCTGTCGGTCTTGGTATATGCATAAGATTTGGTAGATAGGTTTGACTTAGTATAGACTTAGGACACTTGAGCACACACCACCTTTGGCCAAAGCGATTAATGGGAAATTGTCAAGGCTTGATGAGGAATTGGGAGGTTATGACCGTAGGCAAAGGACCAAAGGAATTTGGAAAATCTAACACAAAATTTATGAAGGCGCTTAAATTTTTCATAGTGCGCTTTTGAGTGCTAACAGTTCCATTGACAAGTTGGAACATTTCAAGGACTAAAACCATTGATGGCCAATTGTAGACCTTCTTCTACCATGATGAGACCAGATCCTCATTAGCATTTGAACTCATATTGGGGGTCCACGGGAGCTCCATCCCATTTCTAGTAGACGAAAATAGCATCTCGATTTGAACTCTAGTTGCATTCGATCGTGGGGAGTCCACACATAAGAGATTCACGTGTACTATTGGCTTGTTGAGTTGTTGGGGTTGGTTCAATGGTGTTGCTCTTCGATATTGAAATACACAGTGTGAAGTGGATGAAGTGCACCACAAATAGAATGTGAAATGGATGGAAGTGAAGTCAAAGATATATTTTAAAAAAGGTGAAATGTACAACTTATTATTTTTGGATATATTCCATTGGCCACGTGGAAGATAGGCACCTCCATATTAATGGGTTGAGAACATAATATTTGCTTTGTGTCATAAGCATAAGTTGTAAGTCATTGGGTTGACATGTCTATATCTTGAAAATTGGTGGAATGGACAAGAGTTACTTTGTTTGTCTTCGCTTTGGGTGTCACTATTGTCATATCCTCTTGTCAAGGGGGGAGTTGAGTCAAGTTGCATGTGCCTAGGTCAATAAGAGGTCATCATGGTAAATTAAAAAGCCTTGAAAGAGCCTTGTAAAAATATGATTGGTCACATCATGTGGGAAGTAGTTGATTGCCATGATGGTTTAGTGGTGCTTATTTGAGAGAGAGAGAGAGCAATTGTTGCAAGGATTGAAATACATATAGGGAAGGGACATTTTGCAATATCTTCTTATGTATTTTGACTAAGTTGTAAATGAGAGGACTGTAAGAGGGAGTACCTCAAATAAGGAATATCTCTCAGTTGTAGAGAAAGGGTCAAAACTGTGCAGCGCTCATGAAGTGATCTCCGATGGGAAGTAACATTGAGTCGTCTAACTTAATGTTGTAGGGATTTGTCCATATTGGAATTAGGCACTCAAATAATGTACAAACTTGTTTTGCAGGTACAAATCGTTGAAGACACCAATTATGTACATGACTTCGGAGGAACACAATGAGAATAAATAAGTAAAAGGAATGCATTATGGTTCTGTGGTATTTGGAGCAAGGTTTAAAATATGCATAATGTAATTGGGCATATTTATGTAAGCCCTATATAGGCATGCATACACATGGTTTCACAATGTTGCATTAAACTCATGGTCCAATATTCAACAATGGTTGTGGCAATATAACCATTGAGTTTCCTCGAAGGGGAGGTTGTTCCTTGATATAAGGAGTTGTTAACACTTGCATGTTGGGTGAGCCATTCATTGGATGTAGACCATGAGTGATGCCAGACTAGGTATGTCAAAGTCGAATTGGGTAAGATTCAAGGAATATATGTCAGTGGAGAGCAAGGTGCATTAGTTGCACTGGTTAGTTCTTGGAAATTCTAGGAGGAGTTGTCTSCACATTCAGGGGGAGTTCATTAGTTGCACTGATTAGTTCTTGGAAATTCTAGGAGGAGTTGTCTGCACATTCAGGGGGAATGAACCATGAMGGTGAAGGACTTCMTATTAGACTGATGAGTCTAGTGGTTGAGTACCCACATATTCCATTRGGTGGTTGTTYYTTTATATGGACTTTGATAGTTTGGTGGTGACTCTATGCTTGCGACATAATACAAATACCAAGTCAGACCAAATGAAGACTTTACAGTGTGGGACCATGTTCATGATTTGAAGAAGCATTTTTCACAGCAGAACAACGAATATTGAAGATCTCACTAAACAAGACAAGTACTCATTAAAGGGGTACTAAAATAATCAACTCATAATTGTCTTGTGTGTTAGTGTTTAATCACATAGTTTGTTATTGTCAAGTAGAGAATGTCTCTATGTGAATAACCTTCTTGAGTGGTTTTAGGAGGTTGTTGGATTATAGCTAAATTAGCTCCTAGTTTAGTGTGTGGTTGAGATATTCTCTCAACTAGTTATGACTGTGATAATGATCCAGATTATATTGAGAATGATATGAATGGGAAGATATAACAAGGAAACAAACAAAGATATTGCAAGAAACATAGTAATGTGAATAAACTCAGATTCTATTAATGATTGTCTGGAATACAAAAGACTATAAAATGCAAAGCACACAAGCTAGCTAGAATGGTGGTAGCTTATTTCTTAAGAGAGAGATGTGTCGACTACACTCATTCACAAGAAGTTGATTACAAAGAGGCCAAAAAGGCGTTTTAACATAAAACATCAATGAGAAAACCCTAAACATCCAAAACCCTAACCCAGAAGATGAAACGCTAAAAGGTTTGTGGGCCCCGATGTGGTTAGTTGATACATCAACTTCCCCGGGGTGCAACTTTTGCATACAATCTCCATTTGGGGCGCTTGGTACTCCATAAAAAAAGTCTACCCAAGGAGTACACACTCTGCACAACCTAACATATGACTTTGACTACATGCCACTCGTTGTTGCGCCCAAAAAATGTCGTTTAGAGCTTCAAAATGACCCCAGAAGTTTGGGACTCGAAAAACCGTAGGAAAACTACCAAGATGTGGAACCATTTGAATTAGTGGAACATGTGGGTGCCCACCAGTATCCACTTGGATTAGATAAGGTAGTGTGTCTAATTTTAGGTAATGCCTTCATGTATTTATATGTGTACAATTACATTGGTGAAGAGAACAATTGACACAATTTTGTGGTGGCATTTCTCTTCTCTTATTTTTTGAAACTATTTTTTTACAAAGAATACAAGGGATTGAAGTAATGTAGTTGATCATTGTGTCTCTAAATCTAAAGACAATGGTAAAAGAGCTTGATTGCGATCAAAGATGATCACTATAAAACAACTTGATGGTTTATAAATAATGCTCTTATGTTATAAAAGTGAGTGGATAAAGTATGGTTCTACCATCAAAGCAATGGTTACAACTTTGGCCAAAAGAACCACAATTTCTTGAGATTTTACTAAACCCATTAGTTGTTATTGTCATTGTAGTGGACCTAGTTTTCTTTGATCATTGGAGGTTATGATTGCACTAACTCAATAGACAGTGAGTTCACATTAACCGTGCTAATGAATCTAGTGTTGAATTGGTGTGATGAGATGCAAGTTGATTTGTCAAATATGGCACATGAATGATCTATTAAAGAAGGATTCATGTCACACTGAAGCTCAAGGGTGGGTTGCAATTGTGAAGAATGCAACAATGAATAACGATTGCTTACAACGGTAAATGCAACAAAATCTATTGTAAATACTCCTAATCACTATAGAAGCTAAGAAGGGCAATCGAGATCTGGAATTGTACCAAGCCATAGATTAGGAGTACCCTTGTTCACACAGGGGAAGACCCAGGGTTCAACACTTAACAACACACCAACAAAACCCCGACTACCAACCCTTTTGACAACACTTGCGAAGCAGGCGAAGTCTCACCCGAGGTAGAAGCAGGGGAGGTTACATGACGCAGTTGTCTATAACCAGGCTGGGACACGAATATGTGATAATAACACTTCACATAATATTTTGTTAACGCTTAGGAAGTGACATGCATTAGTTTATTAACCTTATTAACATCCCAGGGCATAATCAAAGACAGATAGATGCAGTAATAACATGTGATTACACACCCTAGACACTTAGCACTTAACACTTAACACTGTGAGTTAGATCTAACATTCAGTTATCCTTTAACATAAGTAAAGTACTTAAACAATCAAACTATATATTCATTACACATCATAACCAAAGCACTAAGCAAATGCACAACAGAAATAACACTGCACAAAGCAAACCATGAGACACCAGATATACGTGGTTCACCCCAGGGTAGGGCTACGTCCACAAACTGCTTCGCCTCTTTATTATTCACCAAGATCTTACATTCAATCACTCCTGTGCACTAAGCCACAGAGTCGAACTTTGCACAAGACAAGAGATATGTGCACTAAGCCCTAGATCCTCCTTCTTTGCCTTCCAAAAATAGGTCAAATGCACAGAGTCACAATCTCTATCACAACACTTAGCACCTTCTACAAAATCACAGTCGAGCACAAAGCCTCGATCACATACATTCTTTCGCACGAAGCACTTATGTTTCACACATAACTACTTTCACTTCGCTACTTCTACAATACATTCTTCTTTATTTATACTTTACAAACCCTTACAATAAGGCCTAAACATGGGCAAATCCCATGGGCCGATGTCCCATGAACCCGTTACAAAACCCTAGAGGACCCCTTACTAGGTCCACATAACCCTCAAAATAGGTGAGATCCACGATATCAGCTCCGCTTGGGCACTCCTTCTTCGACTAGCGTGTCGAAGTCCAAAAGTGGGCCAAAACTGACCAAAGTTTCCCCAAAATTTGGTTGAGGGCCAACAAGCCCCCAACACTCACCCGTGACTCATCTTGAGTCACTCAGGTCCGGACAATACTGCTTCGAAAGCCTCAAGCTTAACTCGAGTTGCCTTGCCTAAGCCTCCTGCTTAGCGAGCTCCTGGACTATCTGCTTTGTAACAAGCCCTTCCAGACGTTGTTCTACTGCTGCAACTACTTGATCTAGCTGTGTACGCTGGCTATCGATCTCCTCGAGCACCTTGCAAGCTTCATCCTGCACAAGTTGTAACTTTTGTGTTACTTCCATCACCTTACCCTGGAGGGTAGTGATCTGTTGTTGTATTGTGCACTGCTCTTGGGATCTCTTCATCATTTCCACTGCTGTGAGTAGCTTCATTTGTGCCTGTAATGAGAATGCTTGTTGTTGCGCCTCCTGTAACTAAGCTTCTAACTTCTTTAACTCTAGATCCTCGGTGAGGCGTTCATATGTCTGGGCACTTCTGTCACTCAACTTTTTACATGCCAAGGCGAGGGCTTTTATGCTTGCTACTACGTTTTTGGCGGACTCCTCCCTTTGGTCACGCACCTCCTGCGGGGTGATCGGTATTGTTCGGGCCTCCAGTTTTGTTATCCTAGCCTAAAGCTGTTGGAGGGTCTATAAGAGCTTCACTACTTGAGCTTCAATCGACTCTTTCTCCTCCTGTGCCAAGCCTGACACAAGCGACATGCTTTACTTACTACTTCTTTGACCACAACCTGCTCTGTGAGCAACTGCTCTTTTTCCTTCTATAGCTGGGATTTCCCCTACTAAAGCTTCACCTGAAGCTATGTTTTCTTGCTTTCATAGGCAACTACACTGTCCTGCGCTGCTCGTAGTTTTACTAGGGCTTCGTCTTTCTCCTTTTTCAAGGCTTTTGTAGCCTTCTCCTTCTCTTCCTAAGCTTTATGGAACTGAGCTTTTGTTTCATCAACAAGCCTTCTTAACTGGGCTGCTCTTTCAACAATCATTTCTCTTTGTTCCCTTTTGTATGTCTTCAAACCTGCCTCCAATACTTCGACCCATCCTGGAGGTACTCCTTTAAGGTTAACCTCAACATCCAAGTTGGGGCTAGCCTGTACTGCTTCGGAGGTGGGAAACTCAATGTTATACTAGGGGAGGGTGATCCAAATCCCTGGTTTACCCTGCGCATTTGGTTTGTCCTCTGCAGTCTGTGATGAGGAAGGCGCAGACAACGCAGTAGGTGCTGCGCAGACCAAATGAACAACCTGTTGCACTTCCTTCAACTCCCTCTCAATATTTTCATACAACTCTGTCTGTTTCTCTTCGTATCTCTGCAACATGTCTTCAGAGGCATCCTCAATAGCTCCACGGACCAGACTAATGTCGTCGCCAGTGAGAGTGGCTTCTAACTGTGGCTTATTGGCACACGTTTTCTTCCTTGCTGAAGGTTTCTTTGGAGAAACTTTCCTCTTTTGTGGTGTCACTATCCCAATAGATGGATCTTCAGGTGTTGTAGCTTCGCCTCCTCCTTGCTCTTCTTCTCCTTCATCTCCTCCTCCCTAACCTTTTTCTTCGTCTTCTCCTTCTCCCAGTCCTTCTGCTTCGTCTTCTCCTCCTCCTCGCGAGCCAAACCCATTATCTCCAGAAGTTTTATCCTCTTCGTCACTCTCTATGTCCTGGACTTCAACCTGCTTTTTCTGCTTCTTCGTCCCACTGGACTGTCCAACATGTTCAACTCGTGTAACTATCGGGCTTCCTATGGTGTCAGTGTCAGATAACTCTACATTGATGACATGTACAAGAAATTCCTTTGGCCATTCTTTTGTAATCTGCTCCATATCTTCATCTGTGAGCTTATAGTATGACTGCAATTCTTCGTGGTGCTCATCTCTTCGCGTGGTGATGTAAATGAAGTGGGGATCAACGCAGAACTTCGCTATGGGCCGATACTGATACAAGGTACGCGGTGTCATATGCAAGAATTATTCAATGGCGACCTTAAACTGTTGATAATATCCGTGAAACACAACATTAGACTGCCACTGCTTCATCATGTCATTGGTATACCATAGGGTGGAAAACTGAGAGGCCAAGGACTCCGTAGGTTCAATCTCTGGGAAGGTAGCTCCTTCAGACATTTGCCAAGCCACAAATGTGATCAAGATGATCAACCAGCTGTAGTGAAATTCATATCCCAAGTTCTGGGCTTCATGGCAATCCTTTTCTAGCTCGTTGACAAGGTAGTTCGACCAATTCATCTACATGCCCTCCACATGCTTTCCTGCGAGGTACACCACGAACCCGGTGACCTGTGTGGGGCGGTTCTTCTTCACTAGCTTGCTAGCTAAGAGTTGACAAGCAAGGTGCACTGCACCATCCTGTATGGAGGCTGCCTTGTAACCTCGCTTTCCCTTTTCTACCTCTCCATAGGCTTCTTTGATGCGTTGTGCTAACGAACGGTCTGAGGCCTTTCCTGGATACAATTGTTGTGGGTTGGGACCCTTCAAACTTAAACCTATAATCCGGTGGATCAATGTCGGATCCATAGTGATCCTTCTATAGAGCCATAGATATCTGCCATGATAGCACGACAGAAGGAGTTTAACGCAAGTGTTAACCTCCTGGTGGCAGCCAAAATGGGGAATATTCGTCACATTTAATACGGTTGACTGCGCCAACCCCTTAATCCATGGCTGCGAGACAAGGTGAGGTTTCTTTCTGGTTGTCTTCGTTAAGTAGTGGTGATGAGCTAGCGTGGCGTAGTTCTTCCGGTCTCCTAAGTTGAAGTCGTTGTGCTTCAACAATGAGATCTGTCCTAACTGACTCCTGACTATGCGAATTCCTTTCGGAGTGTACGTAGTGAACACGGAGTACTCAAAATATCGAGGTATATTGTCGTGGTTAACAACGCCAGCCAGAGGTGGAACATACTCAGGTAGAATCGATGGTATCTGCTTCGCGTTAGCCAGATCACCGCGATGCTTACTTCTCTGTTCATTTATGAGGTTTATGCGGGTGGAACGACGTCCGATCGAAGGGGAAGCCTATAGTCCCTAGTTGACGATGCCTGAATACCTTTAGATACAGCTCTGTCGACGATGAGCTTCCTAATAACTTCCTTGACAAACTTCTCAAGCTCGCTAGGTTCGCCCGACATTCTAGCTTTTAACAGACATGCGGGGTAGACAAATGGACAAGCGAGGTATAGTTTCAAATAACGATAGGTAGCATAACTTGACACTTGGACAATTCTCGTCTTAGCTCATTCAATCACGGATAGCAAAAAGTGGTCCTAGTGCAACGATCGACGAGTTAAATAAGCGAGGTGGTTGTAACAAATCTTCCAACGGACAGAAAAATGCTTCCATTAATGTAAATCTAGTTATTAAGGCACGATCCCAACGTCCAAAAGCAGTCCATAAACCCATAAATGCATTTCCTAACCATTCTGGAGCGTCACTCTAACGGTCGGGGCGCCTCCAACGGGTATATAACTTCAAATCTGCACGGACCTGCTGTTTGAGCGAGGTTCAAATTCTGCGAACCTGCCTCCTGCGAGGTTCTGGTCTGCAAAGTCTTCCATTTGGTTTCTGTAACTTCTTGTAGCTTTTCCAACTTAGCCTTCTTTTTATTGAGCTTCCTTGCCTTCTTTCCTATGATATGAGTCTCTTTAACTGTTTCGGGAACCCTCTTTCCATTTTCATTCTTATCTTCCCCTAGCGTAGTGGCTTCGCACTGTTGAGGTACCCTCAAAGGTTCTGAAGTTAATATCCCTTTTCTTAGCACTTCCTAAGTGGGCACACTTCTCTCTAGGATAGATAGGTCCTTCAAACCTTCTTGCATTCTTTCAACCTTGATAACTATTTCTTTTGCTTTATGTCCCTCCTGCGTTGTTACTTTTCTCTGTTGCTTCGACTTATCTTCTCGTTCTTCTATTAGTCGGTTTATTTTCCTAGCTATGAAATCCCTTAATTCTTGGTTTTTCTTTTCTTTAGCTTCTTCCTCTGCTTTCCTTCTGATTTGATCCTTCTCAATCCAAGTCTTACCTAACAAAAGTGGGAAAGGGGCACTGTCCTCAACAAACCTAATGACTTCAAATTCTTCTTCAGTCGATGTTCCATGAACAATAATAGGTACAATAGTTACTCTTCCACATAAAGTTATCATCTTGCCCTTAAACAAGCCTATCCTTCCTAAAGAAGGTACCATGGTAGGCTTTCCCAAAACTTCCCAAGTTTCTTCTATCATAATATTCACTTGTGTTTCTTCATCCAAGACTATACGGTCTATGTAGAAGTCTTTTATTCTTGCATTTATACGTTGTTTTTCTTTCATGCTTTCTGGTAAATTGATATCTTTATGAACATCCATTGTTTCTTCCAACTGTAATAACATAGTCTGAACTTCCTCTAACCTTTTTTCTTTATGACTTCCTGACATGCCCTTAGTCTCTTGACTCTTTTCACAATTGTCTTGTCTTCTGTCCATCCTTTCAACTTTAGCAATAATCCTTGGA
Source organism: Picea glauca (assembly GCA_000966675.3). NCBI lineage: Eukaryota > Viridiplantae > Streptophyta > Pinopsida > Pinales > Pinaceae > Picea > Picea glauca. The sequence goes on along the minus strand of JZKD02S1831103.1, from coordinate 18,441 downwards.
CAATCCTCAACCTCATGACCAACAATCTTACAACAAAGACAAATAGGGCCTACCCCAAGGCATTCCTTAGCAAGATGTCCTGGTCTTCTGCAATTGTAACACAAAGTCAATCCTCTTTTTCTTTTAAATGTTCCCCAATCTTTTATGTACTGCGCACTTCCCTTAGGATCATAGTCCTGGACCTGCAATCTGCAAAAATTCTTTCTAGGTTCCGGCATCCACTTATTAGTCCAAAAACTCTTTCTATGCATAGGAATAACATATCTTTCTTCATTTTCATTAAATTTACTCAAATCAACTCTTTCTTTCAACTTCACCCTAGCCTTCAGACTAGGACAAAATCTATCAAACATACTTAAATTCATGCTTTCAAAACAAAAATTTTCACTTATCCTTCTCTTACCAAAGCACAAAGCTTACCTTTTTAGGATCTTACCTCTCTTCTTCATTACAACTTACTTTCTCAGCACAAATCTTCACAAGTCAAGTAGAGTACTGCGCACTTCAGCAACAGATCTACGCACAAAGCTTCTCTTTTTTCTTTATTTCAGTTCCTAGGAATCACAGTTTCAGGTCTCGGCAACAGAACCATTTGTTGGCACATGGGCAAACCCAGGGTCCAACGCTTAACAACGCACCAACAAAACCTCGACTACTGGCCCTTTTGGCAACACCTGCAAAGCAGACGAAGTCTCACTTGAGGTAGAAGCAGGGGGGTTAGAGGACGTAGGTGTCTGTAACTAGGCTGGGACATGAATATGTGATAATATCACTTCGTAGAATATTATGTGAACACTTAGTTTATTAACATGCATTAGTTTATTAACCTTATTAACATCGCATGGCATAATCAAAGATAGATAGGCGCAGTAATAACAAGTGATTATGCAGCCTGAACACTTAGCACTTAGCACTTAACACTGTGAGTCAGATCTAACATTCAATTATCCTTTAACATAATTAAAGTACTTAAACAATCAAACTATATATTCATTACACATCATAACCAAAGCACTAAGCAAATGCACAACAAAAATAACACTGCACAAAGCAAACCATGAGACATCAAATATACGTGGTTCACCCCAGGGTGGGGCTACGTCCACAAACCACTTCACCTCTTTATTATTCACCAAGATCTTACATTCAGTCACTCCTGTGCACTAAGCCACATAGTCGAACTTCGCACAAGACATGGGATCTACGCACTAAGCCCTAGATCCTCCTTCTTTGCATTCCAAAAATAGGTCAAATGCACAGAGCCACAATCTCTATCACAACACTTAACACCTTCTACAAAATCACAGTCGAGCACAAAGCCTCAACCACATACATTCCTTTGCATAAAGCACTTATGTTTCACACAAAACTACTTACACTTTGCTACTTCTACAATACATTCTTCTTTATTTATACTTTACAAACCCTTACAATAAGGCCTAAACATGGGAAAACCCCATGGGTCGACGTCCCATGAACGTGTTACAAAACCCTAGAGGACCCCTTACTAGGTCCACATAACCCTCAAAATAGGTGACATCCATGATCTCATCTTTGCCTGGGCGCTCCTTCAACCAGCATGTCGAAGTCCAAAAGTGGGCCAACACTGACCAAAGTTTCCCCAAAACTTTGTCGAGGGCCAACAACCCTTGAGTAACGATGGTATCTATTGTGTCAAAGGTAGAAATGGCAGCCCTACAAGCAACCCAATAATTAGTGGAAATAGACACGGATGCATAAAAATTCAAAGTGTTATCCAACAATTAAAGAATTTCCATCACACATGCTCAAAACATGAATACTTGACCCATACCAATCTATACCAAGGCATAGATTATGAGTAACCTTGAGTAGTGATGGTCTCGATTGTGTCAGAGATAGAAATGGTAGCACTTCAAGTAGCTTGACAATTAGTGGAATTAGACACTAATGTAGAAAAAATCAAAGTGTTACCCACCAATTAAAGAAATTTCATCACACATGCTCAAGAGAGGAATACTTTTTTTTTTTGACAAGAACGGTTATGTTGCATTAAGAGGCATTATGGCAAGCCAGAATCAGGGAGTTACAAATATGAAGAAGGTTGGTGACCTCTACCAGTGCTGCCAACCTTCTTGTTACTGTCTTGGGAGACCAATCTCGTCTGCTTCTTGAGCTAAGTCGAGAAAATGACAAAGGTTGCATACATGAGTAAATTCTCACAAACTGTGAGCATAGAAAAAGACAGAAGCAGAGCATTAAACCGAGGGGGATGAAATTTTCCCCTTAATATAGGGATCCAGCTTTTTCTGAGAACCTAAAGAAATGTTGGAGGCCACCTCCTTTTCTCTGCACACTTTGTTGGTCTTTCGCCCTCGGGTAAGGGGTGGAGACGGAACTGAATTGTCTTCAGGTTCAGAAGTTTCCACAGAGCCACTAGGGGGGACTGAAACAGCCAGGCCTACAAAGGCAGAGGGTTTCGGTGTTGAAGCCTGAGTTTCTCTCGCTGCTACTGAATCTGGGGGGGTGGGATCCGGAAGGCTTTCGTCTGCCGGGGGATCTTCCTTAACTGTTGTTGCTTTTGGATCTAGGGCTTCATCTTCCTTCAGCGCATCAAAGCTATTTTTGTTTTCTAGAGTTGCCTCTGCTGAGTGTGTGGCCTTCGGAGCCTGGGCTAGAGGATCCTTTCGCCTTGGCTGCCTTCGTCGGTTAGTTACTGGCTGAAAATCATCTTCTTTGACTGGTCTCGGCTCCTCAGGGGCTTTGGGGCAGCTTTTTGCGAAATGACCGTAAGCATGACACCGGAGGCACTTAAAAGGAATCTGCTCGTAGTCCAGCTCTTGGATATGGCACCATTCCCCCAGGGAGAGCTTAATGGCTTCCAGAAGTCCTTTCTCGAGGTTAACCTCAACACAAATACGGGCGCAGGAAAACTGATCCCCTTTCGGCTCCGCCTTGTCCAGGAATCACCCAAGCTTATTTCCAATGTCCTCGAGAGATCTTATCCCCTAGAGATGCAAGGGAAGATGAGGCAACCTAACCCAAACAGGGGCTGCTGTGATCTCGTCTCCGGAATTGAAGTCAAGAGTCCAGGGGGCTAAGAACAACCCTCTCGACCCCATGAAATAGGGTCCAGATCTGAAAACTAGATCACGATCCTCTTTCCTCGAGAAACTGAAGACAAAAAAACCCCTGCCTACTGTGCACAAAGAAACTTCTCCCTGTACCAGCATCTTCCAACGATCCTCCATCCATGCCCCCACCGTTTTGGGGCTGGGCCATAACCCCGTAAACTTTCTGATGAGGGCCTTTTTTGCTAGAAGGAGGCCAAGACTGCAAGGGTCCTCTGGAGATAGCTCCAGAGAGGGGATCTCCTCCATCTTCTTAACAAACTTAGACGGGAGAGCAGGCTTGGGTTTAGATCCTGCCGAGCGGACTAATCTTTTGAATGCTTCCAAAGGGTCTTCTTCCAACTCGACAGTCGGATCTGGGGCCATCGTAGCTGGGCGGCGACCACCAGCACCCAAGAAAACGGATCAGGTCGCAGAGGCAAGACCACGGCTTCCAAAAACGCATGCAAACGAACGCCGATCCGCGACAAAGAATGCTCGGCTGCTACAGACGAAGGTCGCGCCCCTCTCCAAGCAAATTCGTTATGGATCAAGGCGCAGAGGTGAGATCGCTGCTCCAAAACGCGTACTCGCAGGAGAGACGCTCTATAGCTCCGAACCGCGACCCTAACCCTGATCGACTGCTTCAATCCACGCCCCTGCAATCGGAAAATCAGAGCAGCGGCTAGGGTTTGGACCCTAGCCGCGATGACAGTCCGTCTCGCTTCATGATTAAGATAATCAATATCTAAGAATTCAAGAGAGGAATACTTGACTCATGTAGTGAACCAACTTACTTTGGCAATGTCGTATAATTTAATAGCCTTTATTATTAGTAAATTAAGTTTTTTCCAGAAGAAAATTTTCACGGATTATATTAAATATATAATTCTTAGCAGCCAATACAAATCTGCAATATCCAGAAAAGTTACAGACAATGCTTTTTCAGCAATTACAGCAAAATTCTGAAGACAAACAAAAAGGCTTGTTACAAAAACAATGAAGCCTTTTCAGAAGGACTTATTAACTTAGTAAATTAAGTTATCCAATCTATAACTTACTCAAAAGGACTTAGTGTGTGTTTAAATCAAGATTAATGTTGAATATTACCTACCTCGCCTTTTCAAGAATATATGAATTCATTGTTTTGTAGCTTTGCATACTTCAAGAGATATGTGTTTTGAGTCTTAAGACTGTATTTATATTCGAGAACACATGGTCGAGGATAATTATGTTAGGAATATGGGTAAAACATTGTCATGTGGTGGTTTCTATATACATGTTATAGGTCAAAGGTTCATGGCACCGCATGGAATCCATTCGTACGTTCCGTAAGCTATTGCCCCACCAACACAACAAAAGCTTGTTCATAAGTCACAAAATAAAAACGATGCACTTTTATGTTCACATTAGGCTCAATAATATTTATCTCCACCCAAGATGTAAATTATACTCCTACACTCATAACATATTGTATTTTTTCCAAATTTTGCAATATTAAACAAGAAAAAAAAACCACAACCTTCCATCTTTATGTTGCTTAAATAAATACTCAAGCAATCTCCTCTTCCCTTAAAATACAAAAGATTGACGTAAAAAAATGGAGAGGGGCAATTTGTTTTTGTTAAAAAAGATATGACAACAAATTGTGTGTATGCTATTTGATTAAAAACAATCAAAACAAATATAAAAGTAAATATCTTAAACAATACATGCCATTGGTTTAAAAACAATCAAAACAAATAATAAAAAATTATCTTAAACAATTTTTGGGGGCAACATAGCATGAAAAGGTCATGTGCATGATGTCGGTGCATTTAATTTTGAAATGATTTAATATTTCACATATTTTAGGTAACAACATTGTTCAAGAGTAACTATGTTTTTGGATACATGTGAATGTTTTATTAATTTTATAAAATTATAAGCTCCAACTTTCAAAAGGGACAATAAAGTTTAATAACAACTCATCCCATATATCCATACATCATTAAAAAGATAAAAAATAAAAAAAATGTAGCTTTCAATGTCACATCAACTTAGCCACAATTGTAGACCAAGGGCATTGAAGACCATTCTCCTTTTGAGGACTTACACACAAGGGCCCTACAAGACCCCAAGGTTGGCCCTACAAGACCCCAATTCACAGGTACCTTTAATGGGTGGATGCATAGCACTGCTTTCAAAAAGGCATTTATCTAAACACTACCACTACTAAATGTGAATCCTTCAAGCCCTTGCCTAAACCAAAAGACTAATTAGATCCACAAAACCACCATGTAAACGAGTTTATAAGCTACCTTGAAAATCATTATGTAAATGAGTCACAAAACCACCATGTAAATGAGCTACAGAAATTTGAGTTTATTTTGGATCATATATGAGTTTAGCTCCTATCTAAAGCAAAAGATTAATTAGATCTCAAAACGATCTCAAAACCACCATGTAAACATGTTGTAGAAAATTGGGTTTATCTAGATCATGAGTTGTAAAAAATTCGGTTTATCATACATAAAAAAGAATATTAAGAAACATTGTATATATACATTTACATATATTGAAATATAAAAGTAAATCCTTCATTTATAAGTTTAATGTGTATATTTTTGGTATGTTTATTGAAATAAGGTATATAATCTAACACACAAGATATAATAACTTGGATAATGATTGTGGAATACATAGTTTTAAGGGTTAGCTTGATTAATAATCGAATTTTTCTTAAATTACTTTTATGCAAGTGTATTGGAAGTTAGGATATCGATCCCATCAAGTCTTGTGAGATTAGTGGCTTTTGCGTTAGATTGTTTATCTACTTTACTTTTGAATACTTAGAGGAAGAAGGGGGTTTTTTCAAAAAATATTTCTTTGTAAAAAAAAAAAATATAAATGTAAGACAAAGATGGTTTGCGAGACATTCTTGTACTAGAAGCTTTACCATTTCATATATTTTATACATGGTGCAAATTCCTAAATTGACATGATAACATCCTGCTTCGCTCAAGCACTAACATCATCAATGGTTTTTGATATATGAAATATAGTTGCATGGAATTAAGTTATATCTTAGAAGCATGAATAAAGACAAAGCAAGTCAATGAACAAAATGTGCACAAAACTATTTAGAATGTAACAATATTTGTATCATAGTATAAATATTATGAGCAATGCTTTGTGAAAGAGAGCAAAACAAAGGGAAGATGCTTTGTTTTTATGCTTCATATGATACATACTATACATAAGAACACATTTCAATGACAAGCTCTGTTCGATTGATGAAGCTCATTTGATTTTGTAATTGTTGGAAATTGTTTAGAAATACATATTAGCTTTCCTGTTGCTTCTATTTTTAGAGGAGTGGGCTTACCACGCTTGTTTTGCATTGACACTTTTGTATTACACAATTTCATTGTCTACTTTGGATCATTTGATATACACTAATAAATTTATCTGATCTTATATTAGTAAGCCGTGCATTGTTGCTACCAATGTGCATGTGTGGGGCTTTGAGACAACAATTGATATCCCTTCTGTGCATGTATGTTGGAAATCATTAAAGTGTAAGTTGGAACTTGATATACATTAGAGTTGGTTGCATTCACTATTGTTGAAGATTTAAGATTCGCTTCCTAACCTCACTCATCATTAATATTCTTGAAAACATTTATGCTTGATTACATGAGAAAATAAAAAATAAAAAATAACTTGATTAGAGGAAGCTCATGCAGAAATGCAAAATACAAATACAAAATAAATTTAACATACATTTATTGATTACAATAATAATAATAATAATCTAATTTTAAGGTCACTACCAGCTAGACACCAAATTGATGTATGAGATCCCTTGGTTTGCTAAAATCTATGGAGGTGTACTTACCCTACCCCTCTAGATTTGAACTTATGACCTCCAAGGAAAATATAAATTTTTTTCCAGTAGAAAAATTCCTCAATTATATCATATAATATAATGTGTTCACACATCAAGAGCAAAGGTGAAAATATCGCTGTTAGGACAATGTTCCACACAACATAAGGGCAAGTATGCCAGAGGTGCTAACTAGTGATCGAAATTTAAGAAGATGAGGGCTATCTAAAAGTTACATCAGATTTTCAGAAAGGGAGAAGAGAAAATATAGAGAAGAAGAAGAAAATGTGGCTTCCCATGTTACTG
>JZKD02S1831092.1:55427-66657 GCA_000966675.3 Picea glauca | reverse complement strand
TTGTATGTGGAATTTATATCGGTTTGGATGCATTGCTATGATATGTGGACCAGTGCATGATTTTAGGTGATGACATTGCCCAAAACCGAATAAACGATGACAAAACCCCCAGCAAAATGGTGCCACTGTATATTCCATTGTAGGGTGTGGACCCTAGTTATGATTACGACGGGTGGAGGCATTTACCACCGTGTATCCTCCAAAACCTGAGGTCATGGGAGGACGGTGATAGTTCACACTCCCCAAGATGTGTGATGACGACTGTCAGATGCCTACTAGGGAAGCTTGGTTGAGATAGTGGCACTTCCGCTTATGGGTTCTATTTGCAGTTAGGTCAATATAGTTGATGCTCCAAGATAGTCTAGCAGAGGAAGGATAGGAATGGAGATGGAAGTAGGTTAGGGAGGAAGAATGAGTAGAAATAGTTGAGAAGATAGGGAGATTTTTGTGTGGTAGAATTTAATGTTTTCCCTTCAAAAAAAAAGAAAAGAAATGTGTATATATAAATATTCATCATTACGTAACTAAACCACAGTTGTCTAAATAAAATTGTTGAACCAGATAACAGTCATTAGAGGATTTCTCAAACAATTGATTGGTTTGTTGTCTTTTATAAAAGACTAGTCTTGCTGATTGGATTGGATGCATACATAAATTACTAAACGATGATAGTTTTGATTATTAGTACATGCATGAGACTTGTATGTAATAGATACACATGCATTTCTTGTACATATACACTAGTATATATGAGTTTTCTTGAATTACTTACTATTAATATCGGTCAATTGTTATGAATGTGTGAACCATGTTTTTTTTCCTTTGACCATAAGATACCTTAACTTCAGGATGAAGTTTCTTGAAGGGTGGGTGTATGTAAAAACCCTAGTTGAATATATGTTTAGGGATTATTAAGTAAAAATTAATTAGGTGATTAATTGTCTTAACATGGTTAATAACTAAACAAAGATTGGTATAATGATATTATTTAAGTATTTATTAATTAATTAATGGTTATAATTTTGATTAATTAATTAATTAATTAACTACCTATTACATTCAATGACATGGGTATTAAATTTAAAAGGGATAATAAATTTAATTGGTAAATTAAACGATTACGTATATAGAGGGGATAAGGAGCATTAATAAATAAGGATAAGGAGCATTAATAAATAAGGATAAGGGGCATTAATAATAGGATAAAGCATTAATAATCGGATAAGATAATAAATGTGTAGGTAAGGAAATAAATGAGGTGAAAGGGCGGTGAAGGAGGGATATGAGGGGAGGAGGTTTACGAAGGCAGGGATTATCATTATATAGGGTTTTTTGGGGAGGGTTCTCTTGGATTTGTACAGGAGTTGAGTTCTGTAGTCGGGAAGGATTAGTACAAGGGGCACCAGTTTGTTGGAGGTTTTGGGCATGGGGGCCAGGATATCCCTATGGTATCCTGGAGCTAGGAAGTTGTCCTAGTTGGCAGGGTGGAAACATGGTTTGGGCAAAGTTGGTCTGTGGCTTCAAGTTGGGAAAGGCAGTAGTAGGAAGGTCAACAAGACAAGCAGAGGGTTAGCATCAGACCAAGGTATTTTAAGTTACGTATTTGTTTTATTCTATTATGAAATTATTATTCGTTGATAAATTTAAGTTACTGAAGTTACTGTTATGCAGTTATTATTATTCTGTTATGAAGTTACTGTTTCATTTTATGGAATAAATTGATGTTTAAAGTAATAGCGTTATTACACATTTGAAAGTAACTTCAAAATTTAAATTCACATAAATTTAAATACCACAAAATTCAACAAAAATAAACAAAATTTAAGAAACTTACTAGAAATATTCTCTGGTCCAGAGCTATTCCCTACATTCTCAGGTGTAGGAGTGTTGATGCGCAACCTATCTAAGAAGGTTTCATCCATAACACTGGTTTGAGCAGGTTTTAAAGTTGATCTATTTACAGACTCTGTTGAAACTCTCCTCTGACAAGATTGTTGGTGCTCACTCGTAGTCTCAGTTGAAGGAGGAGTTATTGTTCTTCCTTCTTGAGAATGCCTAGAGAATTTGTGAGGAATTTTTTCATAATCTCATGTTGACATCACTCCGCAATATCTATCCACAATGCAGAGTTTATCAAAAAAAATCCAAAGATGTACACAAGTTCAAGCAATTAAAAACACAGAGATAAATCAAAGTTTTAAACAATCAAGACACAGAGGTACTTGCTCACTAGAAGGAGCAAATACTGGTCATTCAACCATGAATCAATCAACTAATAGATAAGTAAGGGGTCCATAGACAACATGGCAGATTCATATCCTTCACTCATCATCCATGCATAGAAAAGAAGGGCATTTGAATATATAGGTCTTTAAACACTGAAGTGACGATAGTCGATTCGGCTCCTGGCCGACTGCTCAGGCACGAACTGATGACTCAAGGGATAAGTAACAAAGATAAAACCATAAAATTTTTACAATAATAAAAAAAAACCACACATAGAAGTCATTGAAATCAGAAGTTGGGTTCACCAAGGGATTGTCATTTGGCGCAGACGTCACCCACGCACACGTCCGCGATCACTAGGACCTTCTCTTCTCTCGGCCTGAAGAGATCCAAATGCTTTTCTATCTTCCTATCGAAATATCTACACCCACAGATTCTACCTTCACACAAATTACACTTCCCCATTTTAGAGGATCGGAACTTCACGACTCGCAAGCCTCAATCTTTGAGTCTTCAACCTCCGACAACCGATGTGCCGAGGTGCCGAAGTCGCAACTTCGCTTCCTCACTTCTCTCCTCTCGAGCGTTCAAATCACTCCCGTCTCGACTCCTGAGACCTGAGTCACCGATACTCGGAGTATCGCGTCCTCGTATCCTCGCGACCTCGCTTCTCGCGAGACCAATTGTTTGGTCCTTTCCACTTCCGAGACCCGATGTCCCGAGATCGCCTGCCAAGTTACTCAACTATGGCTCACACTATACATGAAACCGTCGGGACTTCGCTTCTTGCAATCTTGCATTTTCTTTTACGCAAAGTAGGAATCTTACCTTGCGAACTTTCGATGCGCCGATCCATGGATGGAGCCAAGGTCCCTCGTAACCTCAATCGACACTCCTGTCCAACTAAATCTTTGAACTTCCTTCTACCTGCACTGTAGACTTTACATCCACATTCCTTCTTGCGCAATCCTCAAACAAGGGATATTTCCCTTTATGAACCGGCTCGCCAACCTGCGACTCCCCGTTCACCTGCTCGTGTAGCTTATCTTCGCTACCCTTCAATGACTTTGAAGGCCTATCCCTCCTGATCTTTGACAACTTCAATTCCCTCAGGAAGAAGTTCTTTCATGCGCTCCTTGCGGCAACTCTTCAACCGCACTAAGTGTTGAAGTCTTCTAACCCTGTGCACTCCTGCAGCAGAAATCTTTCAGTCCCCTTGCTCAGAATCGCAACTCTGAGATTTATTCTAGCCCGCGCACACCTTGCATGGCTCTTGTGTCCTTACTGCACTTCTGAGAACTTAGAACAAAAGTTTATTTTATCTGAACCTTGTAGTCACGCACTCCTTGCAGACAAATTCAATTGCACTCCTTGCAGGAATCCTCTGGTTCAAGATAGAGAAACAACTGAAACTAACTCCTTGTTCTCACAGACTTCATTTCAACCATGAAATCACATACACATCATATAAAATAAAATGCATGACAAGAAGAAAACATTCATGAGCATAATATCAACAATACACAGAGAATAACACAACCATTGAATTCAATCAAAGACTTCTTCTTATTAATTCAATATTTGTACATGGAGGTTCCTCAAACACTTCTCTGCGTGCTCTCTCTTCTTAATGCTCTCAACTTATCTAGAATAATAATGTTACAATGTACAAAGGAGGGTGTCTATATCCGGTTTCCCTCTCGATCTCTAAAGCTATCAAATCCTGAAATAAATGTTCTATCTACTTTACATTAAATCTATTAAATGCCTCAACTACCTAAGGATGTAAGCTATCTGCTCAAGGTCCATTTACAATATACAAGTGCGCCGTCTCTTAAATGAATCATTTAAGATTGTGCAACAATATCAAGGTGAATTTCAAAAAGAAATTTGTGCTGGCTTGTCCAACTATCTCCTGCTTTTCGTGCTGGCTCGCTTGACGTGGGCGATGCTCCTGCATCATACTCCCTCGCTTGAAAATTTTCATGGGCTCTTGTCCATGAGCTCCTGCACAGTCTGCCCATGCTTCTGTATGACTTCTTTGGTCTCCCAGCTGGAATCCTCCACTGGGTGATTCTTCCACTTGACCAGATACTCTAAGTATTCTTTTCTTCTGGTCTTTTTACCCACTCTTTTATCCAGTATGCATTCCATCTGCGGCTTCTCTGCTACTGGAAATTGTTTCATCCACTGGATCATTGGTTCCTCAGTTCCAGTCTCTACTTCTTTAGCCCTTTATGGGTATAATTCTGCGATATTGAATATTAGAGATATCCCAATGCCATCCGGAAACTCAATCTCATACGCATTTTCGCCAAATTTCTTCAGGACTCTGCACGGTCCGATTTTCTTCATTTTGAGTTTGTTGTATGTTCCCCTTGGGAACCTTTCCTTCCTCAAGTGTGCTAGAACCAAATCGCCAACTTCAAACTGAAGTTGTCTCCATTGCTGATCTGCTCTGCGCTTGTATTCCTGACTAGAATCATTCAGTCGCTGCTTCACCCTGCTGTGAAGTTCCTGCATTGCTTCAGTGAATTCTTCAGCGCTAGCACTGCTAGTCACAACCTATTCTGACTCCCTGAGTTTAGAAACTCCCCTCGGTTGTGTCCCATACACAATCTGAAATGGACTCCTTCCGGTACTCCAATTCACTGAATCATTGTACGCGAACTCTGCCTATGGCAACACATTGTCCCAGCTGTTGTGATGCTCCGTCACCAGGCTCCTCAACAAATCTCCCAGACTCTTATTTACAACCTCGGTCTGCCCATCCGTCTGTAGATGATATGCTGAACTAAACGCCAGATTTGTTCCTAGATTCTTCCATAGCGTCCTCCAAAAATGACCTATGAATTTTGTATCCCTGTCCGAGACTATGCTTCTCGGTAATCCATGAAGTCTAACAACTTCCTTGAAAAACAAATTTGCGATTTGGTTCGCATCGCTGGTCTTCTGGCATGGAATAAAATGTGCCATCTTTGAAAACCTATCTACAACCACAAAGATAGAATCAACTCCTCTTTCCATTCTCGGTAATCCCAGTACGGAATCCATGCTGATTTCTTCCCATGGTCTCTCGGGTATAGGCAATGGCTGATAAAAAATTGCGTTATGCTTTCTGCCTTTCGAATGTTGACAAATCCTGCATTTGTCAACAAATATTTTAACATCTGCCTACATGCCTGGCCAAAAGTACGATTCTCTCAACTTGGAGAATGTTTTATCATGACCGAAATGTCCACCCAATCCTCCGCTGTGCTTCTCCTTCAGCAAATTCTCCCTCATGGAGAAATTTGGAATACACAGTTGATTGCCTCTAAATAGCAATCCCCCCTGGATCATGTAGTGTATCCATGGGATCTGATCCCTGAGAATTGGATTCTCAACTGCTTCATACGCTTCTGCAAAATCTGTATCACCTGCATACATGTCCTTGAGGTTTTCAAAACCCAAGGTTTCGACTCGGAATTCCTACAGCAACAAACATTTCCTACTCAAAGCATCAACCACTTTGTTAGCAATCCCCGAAATGTGCTTGATCACAAATGTGAAATTCTGCATGTACTCTACCCATTTTTCATGTTTCTGGTTCAACTTCTCTTGTTGACTCACAAACTGTAAAGCATGATTGTCACTGTACAATACAAATTCCTTTGGGATCAAGTAATGTCTCCACTTCTTTAATGCCTGTATGATAGCATAAAACTCTTTATCATACGTGGATTATTTCAGATTTGCTTCATCCAGCTTCTCGCTGAAATATGCAGCTGGCCTATCCTCTTGACTTAAGACTACTCCTATAGCATATCCGCTGGCGTCACATTTCACCTGAAATGTCTTCTTGAAGTCCGGCAACACTAATACCGTTTGCTCCGTTATCTTCCGCTTCAACAAATTGAAGCTTTTCTCAACCTCTGTTGTCCAATGAAAAGTCTTATGTCGCTTCTTCACTGTGTCCATCATTTTTGCGCTAATCCCACTGAAATTCCTGATGAACTTTTGGTAAAAACTAGCCAGTCCATGGAAACTCCTCACCTCGAAAACATTTCTCGGTGATGGCCAATTCTTAATCACTTCCACCTTTTCAGGGTCCATCTTCAATTCATTCTCTGATATAACAAAACCCAAATAGATGAGCTCTGTCTGCACAAATGAAGACTTCTTCATGTTTATCAACAGCTTCTCCTGCTGTAGTCTCCTCATTACAATGGCCAAATGTTTTAAATGTTCAGCCTTGGTTTTACTGTAGATCAATATATCTTCTAGATATACGACTAAAAACTTCCCGATGAATTCCCTCAGGACTTCATTCATCAACCTCATGAATGTTCTCGGTGCGTTTGTCAAACCAAACGGCATGACCAGCCATTCGTACAAACCTTCATTTGTTTTGAATGTTGTCTTCCATTCGTCACCTTCCCTCATGCGAATCTGGTGATATCCACTCTTCAGATCAATCGTTGAAAAATAATTTGCCCCACTCAGGAAATCCATCAGATCATCCATTCTTGGTAGTGGAAATCTGTACCTGATGGTGATTTTGTTGATTTCTCTAGAGTCTGTACACATCCTCCATCCCCCATCCTTCTTTGGACTTATCACTTTCGGAACAACACACGGACTCAGACTTTCTCTGACCAGTCCCTTATCCTGCAACTCTTGGACCTGACTTTTGATTTCCTCATTTTCCTGCGGTGTCAACCTATACGTAGCCTTGTTTGGCAAACTGCTTCCTGGTATGAGATCTATGGGATGACTCACACTCCTCATCGGTTGTAATGAATGAGGTAATTCGTCCACGATGATATCAGCGAACTCCTCCAGCAGTTCCTGAATATCAACTGGTAAGTCATCCACTCTTGTGCTAGTCAGGATGATTCTCGGTTTCCTGACCACAAAGAATTTTGGATCTTCCTTCTTCTCCATCTCTGTGAGAATCTCTTTCCCACTCATGAGAAGAATTGTGTTGTTTACTTCCAGCTTCACTTCTTTATCTTTTATCGGAAGCAACTTATGGATTCTCCCATTTTTCTCCAATGTATATGTGTTCATCCTCCCGTCATGAACCACATTTATGTCATATTGCCATGGTCTACCCAACAATACATGACATACATCCGTGGGAATAACATCGCATAAAATCTGATCATGGTATCCCCCTATTTTAAACTCAACTAAACACTATTTAGTGACACTTACCCGGTGTCCTTTCTGTAGCCACGAGACTTTATATGGACTCGGGTGCTTAACTGTCTCCAGGCCTAGTTTCTCCACCATCTCGGTCGAAATGAGATTATAAGTGCTTCCACTGTCAATTATGACCTTGCATTTCCTGTCCTTGGCTGTGCAAGCCATTCTGAACAATTTTCTCCTCTGCATTGAGCTTTCCACCTCCTTCTCAGGTGTTAAAAGGACTTTATGCATTACAAGCGATCTTCCGCTGTCTGCATCTTCATTCTCAACATCACACCTCTGCGCTTCTATGATGTGAGTTTCTCCTGCGTCTTTTTTTTTATCTGGACACTCGTATGACTTGTGTCCATTCTTTCCACATGTGAAACATGTGATCACTCCTCCTCTTCCTCTACCTTGACCTCTAGTACAAGGAAGAGTGTTCACATCAGCATAGCCACCTTGCTGATCATTTGACTATCCTCTTGGTTCAACATATGGCTGCCTCTGTTGTGAGGTTCCACCTCTTTCCACCTTACCCTGAGGTTTCTTCCATTCCTCCTTGGGCTTCTGGAATTTCTCCTGGGCAACTGCCTTGCCTCTTGGCTGGCTTCTGCCTCGCCCTCGCTGTCCTTTCTTACGGCTCAGCTTCTCCTTGTCTTTCAGAGCCATCTGGTAAGCATCTTCCACCATTCGAATGGTTAGCATTCTTAGCTCATCCTGAATGTCATACCTCAGACCATTCAGATATCTCGCCACCTTCTCATCATCGCTCTCTCGATGACCTACTCTGATGTTGATCTTGTAAAATTCTTCAGTGTACTCCTTCAGCATCATCAGCTTCTGTCTCAGGTTCTGCATCTGCCTGAACAGAATGATCTGATAATCTCTTGGGATGAACTTCGCCTTCATCTTCGCGATCATTCGATCCTAGCTTTTGATCTTTTGCTTGCCTTTGCAATGTCTGTCAGCTTGTAGCTCATCCCACCACAATGCTGCATGTCCTTTCAAGCGCGTAACTGCATGCTTGACTTTCTTATCATCTACAACATCTTCATAATCGAAGTATGTGTCGAGAGCTCTTATCCAATATAGCATCTCTTCTGCATCTAGACTTCCCTCATAAGTCGGGATGTCCATTTTTGCCTTCGCACCCATCCTTGCGATGGCTTTGATCAACCTCTCAGTTGATGCATCTTCTGTTGTGACCTCTTCTACGAGTCCAACTTCTTATTCTACTTTAGAATCACTAAGATCCCCTGCACCAACTCCACGTCTTTATGCAGTTTCCATCTCCTCGAGCCTTTCTCTGAGATATCTCATCTGCCACTCCATTTATGGATTTCCTGCCAGCCTACCTCTTCTCCTCACCTCCCTATCTTCAGGATCTGGTGACTATCTTTCTCTTCTGGGCGGCATGGTGAAATTCTTCTTTCTCCTTATTTTCTACAGAAAGAAAAGAAATCCTTGCTCTGATACCACAACTGGCATAGACGTCACCCACACGCACGTCCACGATCACCAGGACCTTCTCTTCTCAAGGCCCGAAGAGCTCCAAATGTTCTTCTATCTTCCTATCAGAAGATTTGCACCCACAGATTCTACCTTCACGCGAATTACACTTCACCCTTTCGGAGAATCGGAAATTCACGACTCGCAACCCTCAATCTTCGAGTCTTCAACCTCCGACAACCGATGTGCTGAGGCACCGAAGTTGCAACCTCGCTTCCTCGCTTCTCTCCTCTCGAGTGTTCAAATCACTCTCGTCTCAACTCCCGAGACCCGAGTCGTCGATACTCGGAGTATCGCGTCCTCGTCTCCTCGTGACCTCGCTTCTCATGAGACCAATTGTTTGGTCCTTTCCACCTCCGAGACCCGATGTCCTGAGATCAACTACCAAGTTACTCGACTATGGATCACACTATACAGGAAACCGTCGGGACTTCTCTCCTCGCGATCTCGCATTTTCTTTTACGCAAAGTAGGAATCTTACCTTGCGAACTCCCGATGCGTCGATCCACGGATGGAGCCAAGGTCCCTCGTAACCTCGATTGACGCTCCTGTCCAACTGAATATTTGAACTTCCTTCTACCTGCACTGTAGAATTTACGTCCACGTTCCTTCTTGCGCAATCCTCAAACAAGATATATTTCCCTCTATGAACCGGCTCGCCAACCTGCGACTCCCTGTTCACCTGCTCATGTAGCTTATCTCCGCTACCCTTCAATGACTTCGAAGGCCTATCCCTCCTAAGATTTGACAACTTCAATTGCCTTAGGAAGAAGTTCTTGCACGCGCTCCTTGCGGCAACTCTTCAACCATGCTAAGTGTCGAAGTCTTCTGACCCTGCGCACTCCTGCAGTAGAAATCTTTCAGTCCCCTTGCTCAGAATCGCAACTCTGAGATTTATTCTAGCCCGCGCATGCCTTGCACGGCTCCTGTGTCCTTACTGCACTTCTGAGAACTTAGAACAAAAGTTTCTTCTATCTGAACCCTGCAGTCATGCACTCCTTGCAGACAAATTCAACTGCACTTCTTGCAGGAATCCTCTGGTTCAAGATAGAGAAACAATTGAAACTAACTCCTTGTTCTCACAGACTTCATTTCAACCATGAAATCACATACATAGCATATAAAATCAAATGCATGACAAGAAGCAAACATTCATGAGAATAATATCAGCAATACACAGAGAATAACACAACCATGGAATTGAATCAAAGACTTCTTCTTATTAATTCAATATCTATACATGGAGGTTCCTCAAACACTTCTCTGCATGCTCTCTCTTCTGAATGCTCTCAACTTATCTGGAATAATAATGTTACAATGTACAAAGGAGGGTGTCTATATCCCGTTTCCCTCTCGAGCTCTAAAGCTATCAAATCCTGAAATAAATGTTCTATCTACTTTACATTAAATCTATTAAATGCCTCAACTACCTAAGGACGTGAGCTATCTGCTCAAGGTCCATTTACAATATACAAGTGTGTCGTCTCTTAAATGAATCATTTAAGATCGCGGAACAATATCAAGGTGAATTTCAAAAAGAAATTTGTGTTGGCTTGTCCAACTGTCTCCTGCTTTTCGTGCTGGCTCGCTTGATGTGGGTGATGCTCGTGCATCATCATCCCACTGAGAGGTTTATCATTCACAATCCACATCAAAGAAAAAGACGCAAAAACTAAACATTCATCCATGAATCAATTTGGCCAAGATTTTGGTGTCTTGGAGTGCGTGACTAATGTTGAGGTGTGTGTGAGCCCATTCTTAATATTAGCTTCATGCTGTTTAATCCTTATTTGAAATGATCACCTAGTTTCCCTGATGTAGATTTTTCCACAAGTGCATTCTACCTTATAGACCAATTATACTAAGATTGGTCCATGGTATCCTTCACTGATATCATCTTTTATCTAATGGTTTCAAGGGGTTTAAAAGTGGCGATGATATCCTTTTTTATTAGAACCTTGGTGACCCTATTGGTGACCCCTTTGATGTAGGGAAGGTTTTGCATGAACATGGATTATATCCCATTGCTTTAAAATTCTCATTAGCATTGTTTAAATGTCAGAGTTTTTATAATAATTCCTTTATTTTCATGTTAAATGGGATGGGTTTGAGGGTTGTTTGTATTCCTAATATAAATTAAATTAAGATGAGGTGGAGCAAATGTAATTTTGCTATATTATATATTTGGATTGTTGAAATAATGTAACTGCGAAGAGCATTCTTATTATTTTGTTATTGGATTAAATCCCCATTGTGGATTAATCATGTCATTATTATTATTTTTATTTTTAGATTAATCCCCATTGAGGATTAATCAAGT
>JZKD02S1831081.1:78143-90772 GCA_000966675.3 Picea glauca | reverse complement strand
ATAGCTTAGTTGTTTTCTTTCTAACCTTTTACCATACAACTGTCATGACTAGCAGAGCCCAACTAGGCATGTAAGCACTCACTTTTTTCTCACACATCGACGAAAAGAGTGCAAATAAGGGTGTCTATATCCCGCTTCCCTCTTGCTCTCTAAAACTGTCTAATCTAGAATTAAATTCTATCTACCTGCATTAACTACTTTAAATGCCTTCTACCTACTAAGGACGAGAGAAAATGGCTCAAGTTCCATTTACATAATACAAGTGTGCCTCTTCTTAATGGTTCATTTAAGATCGCGCAACAATTCTGAGGTAAATTCAAAATTTGCACTGGCGCTTTTCTAGTTGTCCTTTGCTTCCACGCTGGCTCGCTTTATGTTGGCGATGCTCCTACATCATACTCTCTCGCTTGAAAAATTTCATGGGATCCTGTCCATGAGCTCATGCATAGTTTGTCCATGCTTCTGTATCTCTGCTTCAGTCTCCCAGCTGGCATCTTCAACTGGATGGTTCTTCCATTTGACCAGATACTCAAAGTATTGCTTTTTCCTGGTCCTCTTACTTACTCTTTTATCCAGTATGCACTCCATCTGCAGCTTATCTGCAACTGGCATCTTCTTTGTCCACTGGATCACTAGCTGCTCATCTCAAGTTCCTGTTTCCCCATATTTATATGGGTACAAATTTGAGATATTGAATATCGGAGAAATTTTGATCCCATTGGGTAATTCAATCTCATAAGCATTTGCTCCAAATTTCTTTAAGATCCTACATGGCCCGATTTTCTTCATCTTCAATTTGTTATATGTTCCTCTCAGGAACCTTTCTTTTCTTAAATGTGTCAGAATCAAGTCACTAACCTCCAACTGAAGTTGTTTTCTATGTTGATTTGCCCTACGCTTGTATTCCTGGCTTGAATTCAGTAGTCACTCCTTCACCTGACTGTGAAGTTCCTTCATATCCTCTGCGAATTCTTCTGCACTAGCACTCCTAGTCGCAGTTTGTTCTGAATCTCTTAGCTCATAAATTCCTCTCAGCTGCATGCCATAGACAATATGAAATGGACTCTGCCCTGTGCTCCTATTAACTGAGTCGTTATAAGAAAACTCTGTATGTGGTAATATGTTGTCCCACTGGCTGTGGTGTTTTGTCACTAAGCCTCTCAGCAAGTCTCCCAGACTTCTATTGACCACCTTTGTCTGTCCATCCATCTGAGGATGATAAGATGAACTAAATGACAAGTTAGTTCCTAGCTTCTTCCATAAGGTCCTCCAAAAATGCGCTATGAATTTTGTATCTCGATCCGAAACTATGCTTCTCGGCAACCCATGAAGTTGAATGACCTCTTTGAAAAATAGGTTCGCAATGTGAGTTGTGTCATTGGTCTTTTGACATGGAATGAAGTGTGCCATATTGGGAAATCTATCCACCACCACAAACATTGAATTAACACCTCTTTGTGTTCTTGGCAACCCCAATACAAAATCCATGCTAATTGCATCCCACGACCTCTTTGGTATAGGCAATGGTTGATAAAACCCCACATTTTGTTTCTTTCCCTTTCAATGCTGGCAAATTCTGCATTTGTCAACAAATCTCTTGACATTTTCTCACATTCCCGGCCAAAAATATGACTCATTCAACTTTTTGAACATCTTGTCGTGACCAAAGTGCCCTGCCAATCCTTCACTGTGTTTCTCCTTCAGCAAGTTCTCCCTCATGGAGCATTTCAGAATACATAGTTAATTACCTCTAAACAATAATCCTTCCTGGATCATGTAGTCTATCCATTGGCTCCTATCCCTGAGAATTGGATTCTCATCTGCTTCATACACTTCTTGAAAATCCTGATCATCTGCGTACATGTCCTTGAGATCATCAAAAACCAATGTTTTGACTTTGAACTCCTGCAACAACAAACACTTCCTACTCAAAGCATCAACAACTTTGTTAGCAGTACCAAAAATGTGTTTNCTCAAACATGAAATCATATACACAGCATATAAAGCAAATGTATAATAGGAAGCAAACATTCATGAGCATATCATTCAGCATCAATACACAGAGAACAGACACAAACCATGAATTTCAATCAACCTCTTTTTATTAATCTAAATATTTGTACATGGGTGTTTTTACATAGCTCTCTACATGCTCTTACTCTTCTCTACAATGTTGCTTCATCTAACTTACAATACACAATGAGGGTGTCTATATCCCGCTTCCCTCTTGCTCTCTAAAACTGTCTAATCTAGAATTAAATTCTATCTACCTGCATTAACTACTTTAAATGCCTTTTACCTACTAAGGACGAGAGAAAATGGCTCAAGTTCCATTTACATAATACAAGTGTGCCTCTTCTTAATGGTTCATTTAAGATCATGCAACAATTATGAGGTAAATTCAAAATTTTCACTGGCGCTTTTCTAGTTTTCCTTTGCTTCCACGCTGGCTCGCTTTATGTTGGCGATGCTCCTACATCATACTCTCTCGCTTGAAAATTTTCATGGGCTCCTGTCCATGAGCTCACACACAATTTGTCCATGCTTCTGTATCTCTGCTTCAGTCTCCCAGTTGGCATCTTCAACTGGATGGTTCTTCCATTTGACCAGATACTCAAAGTATTTCTTTTGCCTGGTCCTCTTACTTACTCTTTTATCCAGTATGCACTCCATCTGCGGCTTATCTGCAACTGGCATCTTCTTTGTCCACTGGATCACTAGCTGCTCATCTCCAGTTCCTGTTTCCCCAGCTTTATATGGGTACAAATTTGAGATATTGAATATCGGAGAAATTTTGATCCCATTGGGTAATTCAATCTCATAAGCATTTGCTCCAAATTTCTTTAAGACCCTACATGGCCCGATTTTCTTCATCTTCAATTTGTTATATGTTCCTCTCAGGAACCTTTCTTTTCTTAAATGTGTCAGAATCAAGTCACCAACCTACAACTGAAGTTGTCTTCTATGTTGATCTGCCCTACGCTTGTATTCCTGGCTTGAATTCAATAGTCACTCCTTCACTTGACTGTGAAGTTCCTTCATCGCCTCTGTGAATTCTTCTGCACTAGCACTCCTAGTCGCAGTTTGTTCTGAATCTCTTAGCTCATAAATTCCTCTCAGCTACATGCCATAGACAATATGAAATGGACTCTGCCCTGTTCTCCTATTAACTGAGTCGTTATAAGCAAACTCTGTATGTGGTAATATGTTGTCCCACTGGCTGTGGTGTTTTGTCACCAAGCCTCTCAGCAAGTCTCCCAGACTTCTATTGACCACCTTTGTCTGTCCATCCATATGAGGATGATAATATGAACTAAATGACAAGTTAGCTCCTAGCTTCTTCCATAAGTTCCTCCAAAAATGCGCTATGAATTTTGTATCTTGATCTGAAACTATGCTTCTCGGCAACCCATGAAGTCGAATGACCTCTTTGAAAAATAGGTTCGCAATGTGAGTTGCGTCATTGGTCTTTTGACATGGAATGAAGTGTGCCATATTGGGAAATCTATCCACCACCACAAACATTGAATTAACACCTCTTTGTGTTCTTGGCAACCCCAATACAAAATCCATGCTAATTGCATCCCACGACCTCTTTGGTATAGGCAATGGTTGATAAAACCCCACATTTTGTTTCTTTCCCTTTCAATGCTGGCAAATTCTGCATTTGTCAACAAATCTCTTGACATTTTCTCACATTCCCGGCCAAAAATATGACTCATTCAACTTTTTGAACATCTTGTCGTGACCAAAGTGCCCTGCCAATCCTTCACTGTGTTTCTCCTTCAGCAAGTTCTCCCTCATGGAGCATTTCAGAATACATAGTTAATTACCTCTAAACAATAATCCTTCCTGGATCATGTAGTCTATCCATTGGCTCCTATCCCTGAGAATTGGATTCTCATCTGCTTCATACACTTCTTGAAAATCCTGATCATCTGCGTACATGTCCTTGAGATCATCAAAAACCAATGTTTTGACTTTGAACTCCTGCAACAACAAACACTTCCTACTCAAAGCATCAACAACTTTGTTAGCAGTACCAAAAATGTGTTTGATAAAAAATTTGAAGTTCTGCATGTACTCAACCCATTTCACATGTCATTGATTCAACTTTTCCTATTGAGTCACAAACTGTAGTGCATGATTGTCACTATATAAGACAAACTCTTTCAGGATCAAGTAATGCCTCCATTTCTTTAGTGCCTGGATGATAGCATAAAAATCATTGTCATAAGTGGAGTATTTGACTTTCACTTCATTCAAATTCTCGCTGAAGTATGCTATCGACCTGTCTTCCTGACTCAAGACTGCCCCGATTGCAAATCCACTTGCATCGCATTTCACCTGAAATGTCTTCTGGAAATCCGGCAACACCAAAACTGGTCGTTCCGTGATCTTCCTCTTCAGCAGACTGAAACTCTTCTCAGCCTCTTCTATCCAGTGAAAAGATTTATGTATTTTCTTCACTGTATCCATCATTGTTGCGCTAATTCCACTGAATTCCTGATGAATTTTCGGTATAAACTAGCAAATCCATGAAAACTTCTCACCTCAAAGATATTCTTCGGTGATGGCCAATTCTTGATCACTTCCACCTTATCTGGATCCATCCTCAACTCATTTGCCAAAATAAAAAATCCCAAGTAAATGAGCTCTGTCTTCATGTATGGGGACTTCTTCATGTTTATCAACAACTTCTCCTGCTACAATTTCTGCATTACTGTAGCCAAATGCTTCATATGCTCTGCCACTATTTTACTGTAGATCAGTATGTCATCCAAATACACAATGGAAAATTTTCCGATGAACTCCCTCAGGACTTCGTTCATCAACCTCATGAAGGTACTTGGTGCATTTGTTAAGCCAAACGGCATAACAAGCCATTCATACAACCCTTCATTTGTTTTGAATGTTGTCTTCCATTCATCACCTTCTCTCATGCGGATTTGGTGATTACCGCTTTTCAAATCAATCTTTGAAAAACACTTTGCTCCACTCAAGCAATCCATTAGATCATCCATCCTCGGAAATGGAAATCTGTACCTAATAGTTATCTTGTTAATCACCCTCGAGTCAATACACATCCTCCAGCCTCCATCTTTCTTCGGATTGAGTACTGTTGGAACAACACATGGACTGAAGCTTTCCCTGACTAAACCTTTGTCCAACAAATCCTGGACTTGCCTCTTGACCACTTCATTCTCTTGCAGCATCAATCTGTATGCAGCTTTGTTTGGAAAACTGGCTCCTGGTATGAGGTCAATATGATGACTCACACTCCTGATCGGTGGCAATGAACAAGGTAATTCACCCACTATGATGTTAGTGAACTCTCCCAATAGATCCNCGTACATGTCCTTGAGATCATCAAAAACCAATGTTTTGACTTTGAACTCCTGCAACAACAAACACTTCCTACTCAAAGCATCAACAACTTTGTTAGCAGTACCAAAAATGTGTTTAATAAAAAAATTGAAGTTCTGCATGTACTCAACCCATTTCACATGTCACTGATTCAACTTTTCCTATTGAGTCACAAACTGCAGTGCATGATTGTCACTGTATAAGACAAACTCTTTCAGGATCAAGTAATGCCTCCATTTCTTTAGTGCCTGGATGATAGCATAAAACTCATTGTCATAAGTGGAGTATTTGAATTTCACTTCATTCAAATTATCGCTGAAGTATGCTATCGACCTGTCTTCCTGACTCAAGACTGCCCCGATTGCAAATCCACTTGCATCGCATTTCACTAGAAATGTCTTCTGGAAATCCGGCAACACCAAAATTGGTCGTTTCGTGATCTTCCTCTTCAGCAGATTGAAACTCTTCTCAGCCTCTTCTATCCAGTGAAAAGATTTATGTCTTTTATTCACTGTATCCATCATTGCTGCACTAATTCCACTGAATTCCTGATGAATTTTCGGTATAAACTAGCCAATCCATGAAAACTTCTCACCTCAAAGATATTCTTCGGTGATGGCCAATTCTTGATCACTTCCACCTTATCTGGATCCATCCTCAACTCATTTTCCAAAATAAAAATCCCAAGTAAATGAGCTCTGTCTTCATGTATGGGGACTTCTTCATGTTTATCAACAACTTCTCCTGCTGCAATTTCTGCATTACTGTAGCCAAATGCTTCATATGCTCTGCCACTATTTTACTGTAGATCAGTATGTCATCCAAATACACAATGGAAAATTTTCCGATGAACTCCCTCAGGACTTCGTTCATCAACCTCATGAAGGTACTCGGTGCATTTATTAAGCCAAACGACATAACAAGCCATTCATACAACCCTTCATTTGTTTTGAATGTTGTCTTCCATTCATCACCTTCTCTCATGCGGATTTGGTGATAACCACTTTTCAAATCAATCTTTGAAAAACACTTTGCTCCACTCAAGCAATCCATTAGATCATCCATCCTCGGAAATGGAAATCTGTACCTAATAGTTATCTTGTTAATCGCCCTCGAGTCAATTCACATCCTCCAGCCTCCGTCTTTCTTCGGACTGAGTACTGTTGGAACAACACATGGAGTGAAGCTTTCCCTGACTAAACCTTTGTCCAACAAATCCTGGACTTGCCTCTTGACCTCTTCATTCTCTTGCAACATCAATCTGTATGCAGCTTTGTTTGGAAAACTGGCTCCTGGTATGAGGTCAATATGATGACTCACACTCCTGATCGGTGGCAATGAACGAGGTAATTCACCCACTATGATGTTAGTGAACTCTCCCAATAGATCCTGAACTTCATCTGGTAAATCATCCACTCTTGTGCTAGTCAGAAGAATCCTCGGCTTTCTGACCACAATGAACTGTGGATCCTCCTTCTTCTTAACCTCTGTAAGAAGTTCCTTCCCACTCATGAGAAGTACTATGTTACTTACTTCCAGCTTCACCTCCTTATCCTTAATTGGAAGCAACATGTGTGTCCTCTCGTTCTTCTCCAGGGTGTATGTGTTCATTCTCCCATCATGAATCACATTTATGTCATATTGCCATGGTCTACCCAAAAATAGATGACAAACATCCATAGGAATGACATCACACAATATCTTATCATTATATCCCCCTATCTTAAATTCAACTAAACATTGTTTACTGACAATTACCTGATGTCCCTTCTGTAGCCACAAAACTCTGTATGGGCTCAGATGATCAGTCGTCTCCAAATCCAGCTTCTCTACCATCTATGTAGAAACGAGATTACCCGTGCTACCACTGTCTACAATGACCTTGCATACCCTGTCCTTGGTCTTGTAAGCAGTTTCGAAAAGTCTGGTCCTTTGGACTGAACTTTCCACCTCTTTCTCTGGTATTAAAAGGACTTTTTTCATCATCAACGATCTTCCGCCTTCAGCATATTCTACCTCAACATCCCACCTCTGCGCTTCGGTGATGTGAGCTTCTCTAATCTCCTTCTTTTTATCTGGACACTCGTAATATTTGTGCCCATTCTTTCCACACGTGAAGCATGTTATTACTACACCTCTTCCTCTTCCCCTACCTCTAGTACGAGGAAAAGTGTTGTTGTCAGCATAATCTCCCCTCTACTCAGTATGTTGCCCTCTCTATTCAACATATGGCCCTCTCTGTGAGGTTCCACCTCTCTCAATTCGAGTCTGAGGTTTCTTCCAGTCCTTTTTGGGCTTATGGTATTTATCCTGGGCAACTAACTTGCCTCTGGGCTAACTTCTACCTCGGCCTCTCTGACTCTACTTTCAGCTCAACTTCTCTTCATCTTTCAGAGCCATTTGATAAGCATCTTCCACCGTTCAGATGGTTACCATGCTCATCTCATCCTGCATATCATATCTCAGGCCATTCATGTATCTGGAAACTTTTTCATCATCACTCTCTTGATGACCTACCCTGATGTTCAGTTTATAGAATTCCTCAGTGTATTCTTTCACTGTCATCATCTTTTGTCTCAGGTTCTACATTCTCTTGAACAAAGTAATTTGGTAATCTCTGGGGATGAATTTCGCCTTTAGCTTCACGATCATTCTATCCCAGCTCTTGATCTTTTGCTTTCCCTTGCAGCGTCTGTCAGCTTGTAGTTCATCCCACCACAATGCTACATGTCCCTTCAATCTAGTGACAACATGCTTGACTTTCTTGTCTTCCTCGACATATTCATAGTCAAAGTATGTGTCTAGAGATCTAATCCAGTCTAGAAGCTCCTCTGCATCCAAGTTTCCCTCATAAATTGGAATGTCCATCTTTTCTCTTGCACCCATCCTTGCAATAGCTCTGATCAAACGTTTGTTTGATGCATCTTCGGCTCCAACTGCTTCTTCACGTTCAACCTCAACTTCGCTTTCAAAATCACTAAGATCCCCAGCATTGATTGTGCGTCTTTGCACTGTCTCCATATCTTCGAGTCTATCTCGTAGATCACACATCTCTCTCTCCATAGTTGGATCTGTCATATGCCTGCCTCTTCTTCTCATCATTTCCCTATCCTATGGTGGATCAGGTGTCTGCATGTCCCTTCTCCTCAGCGGCATGGCTAATTCTCTTTCTCTGCTACAGAAAGCAAAGAATATTTCTGCGCTCTGATACCAAAATGATGTCGACGCCCCCTCACTCCACAACCCGCAAGTCGGAAGGTCCTCCATGTCGACACATGATCTTTCTCTTCCACATGGCTCGAGGAACTCTAGCCTTTTCTTCTATTTCCCTATCGGGAAATCTACACCCACAAAAACCTTCGTGGGATCCCCTCTTTGAACTTAGGAGATCATAATTCGTGACTTCACGAGGTTAGTGATCGGGCGTTGGATCCTCGAATCCCCGAAACCCGACAACCAATCAACGCTGACCTTTTCCTATCAGGATTTTTTCCTGTATCGCGATTTTGGCACTCGCGATGTCGAAAAAGTCGTATCCCCGACTCCCAATTCCCGATATGCTGAAACTCTGATGCACGCGTGAGTTGACTATTCAATGGCCCGTCACCTCTATTGGGATTTCGGACTTCGTAATATCGTGAATCCTGATGCGATTGTTTTGGGACTTCTCGCTACGAAACTTCGATACAGTGTGCCAGTTGTCCACTTGTCAACTTTTCCTATGGCCCCACACTATTCCCTTAGCCGTTGGGATATCGTGTTTCACGATTTCATGATTCCCATTGCAGTGTTTACAGGACTTCGACCCATGAAATCCCAATATATGAACCCACGTGTAAATATGACAGCCCTTGTGGCTCGGATATACGGTTCTTCCCCTCCTGAGCTTCGAACCCTTTGACGCTTCCACTGTAACTTTCTTTCTCCTCTGCGAGATCCAACGGCCCACGAAAATTCACAAATTTTCCTCAGATAATTCCGACCATCTGCCCTTCCTTGGCGATTTCAGTGAATGACCAAGTGTTCCTCCGCGAAACTCGTCCACCTGCAGCGTAAATTTATGACGCCTGCTTGAATCTTCCAATTGTGACTCCCCTGTGTTGTCCTTCAAAAATCTCGAAGGCCTTATCCTTATTGAGATTTCTTGTAAATCTGAGTCTTAGAAAATACTCTTGCATGCACTCCTTGTGGAAACATTTCAAACATGTCTAAGTGTTGAAATTCCTTCGACCCTGCACACTCCTGCAGCAACAGTCTCTAAATGATTTACTCAGGTTTGCAACCCTGAAGCTTCACTTGGCCTGCGCACTCCTTGCACGGCTCCTTGTTATCCACAATTTTGGTTATCATGATGATGTTATGATGATGGAAAATCAAGCTCTTCACTAAGAACACTTTCCTGAGAAAAGTTACATTTGTCTGCTTCCATAAATCATACCTTTTAGGGATGTTCGTAGGCTACCTATATATTTTCCTACGAGAATGCCTGATTCTCACAGGCTGCATTAAGCTGGAGTGCGAGGGGTTCACACTGTACCTAAATCTTAGGGTGCAAACATCTTCCAAAGGAAGAAAAAATATAAATTCTTGAACCTTCTAGAAGGGAATCTTCTAGAAGGATGAGTTGGTTTTCGAATGGTTATTCAAGGGCTGGCATTCCAGATATCTTGGGATCATTCCTATCCAAGTAACTAATCTATCTTATCCTATATATTGAAGAGATTTCTCATGGAAAAGGTGAGAAGAAAACTAGCAAGAGATTGATTGGAGAATTAGTGTAAGATTGTATGAAGGACTGATGCTACAGCAGCTAGAGACACCAGCAAGGTCATCAAAAGTGGTTGATTTTCTTCATGCATGAGCAAGTGTGTGTGTGTCAGAGCTAGGAACCATCGAAAGGAGATCTAAAACATCAAGGATCAGGTTGTAAGTTTCACTTTCTATCAATTTAATACAGTAATATGTCCCTTTCCCATAAAGATGATGTCACTTTATTACATAACACCTTGATCATATGTATAGATTAGCTATTGAATATATTGATTAGCCTTCACTTCGATTGGTTTGTACTGTTATGATCTAAATGGTTCAAGAGCGTTGGAGCGAAGCTCGGAACAAAAGAGACCCAAGGAAGGCATTCATAAGGTATGTGCATGATCCTAGTCTCTTAGTTCATTCAATAGTCTACTTCTAGGGAAAGTTTATTATTCTGTCCTGTTTTGTTCTAGATCCAGGTGGATCTAGGGAGATCAGTTTGTGTCTGCACTTACAGATTAATCCTGGAACAAAATTGGCGACTCCACTGGGGACCTATTCCCTTTTTCTTTATGGTTTTTGAATTTTCTGTGGCCATGTTCTCTATTTGCATTTTTCTCCTGTTTTGTCAGTGTCTGAGTCCTCAGGATATCCNTGCACGGCTCCTTGTTATCCACAATTTTGGTTATCATGATGATGTTATGATGATGGAAAATCAAGCTCTTCACTAAGAACACTTTCCTGAGAAAAGTTACATTTGTCTGCTTCCAGAAATCATACCTTTTAGGGATGTTCGTAGGCTACCTATATATTTTCCTGCGAGAATGCCTGATTCTCGCAGGTTGCATTAAGCTGGAGTGCTAGGGGTTCGCACTGTACCTAAATCTCAGGGTGCAAACATCTTCCAAAGGAAGAAAAAATATAAATTCTTGAACCTTCTAGAAGGGAATCTTCTAGAAGGATGAGTTGGCTTTCGAATGGTTATTCAGGGGCTGGCATTCCAGATATCTTGGGATCATTCCTATCCAAGTAACTAATCTATCTTCTCCTATATATTGAAGAGATTTCTCATGGAAAAGGTGAGAAACAAACTAGCAAGAGATTGATTGGAGAATTAGTGTAAGATTGTATGAAGGACTGATGCTACAGCAGCTAGAGACACCAGCAAGGTCATCAAAAGTGGTTGATTTTCTTCATGCATGAGAAAGTGTGTGTGTGTCAGAGCTAGGAGCCATCGAAAGGAGATCTACAACATCAAGGCTCAGGTTGTAAGTTTCACTTTCTATCAATTTAATACAGTAATATGTCCCTTTCCCATAAAGATGATGTCACTTTATTACATAACTCCTTGATCATATGTATAGATTAGCTATTGAATATATTGATTAGCCTTCACTTCGATTGGTTTGTACTGTTATGATCTGAACGGTTCAAGAGCGTTGGAGCAAAGCTCGGAACAACAGAGACCCAAGGAAGGCATTCATAAGGTATGCGCATGATCCTAGTCTCTTAGTTCATTCAATAGTATACTTCTAGGGAAAGTTTATTATTATGTCCTGTTTTGTTCTAGATCCAGGTGGATCTAGGGAGATCGGTTTGTGTCCACACTTACGGATTAATCCTGAAACAAAATTGACGACTCCACTGGGGACCTATTCCCTTTTTCTTTATGGTTTTTGAATTTTCTGTGGCCATGTTCTCTATTTGCATTTTTCTCCTGTTTTGTCAGTGTCTGAGTCCTCAGGATATCCTGAGAGACCTTCTGGGTCTATAAGCCTATTTGAATTTTGCTTGCATTTTCAAATTTTTTGTAATCTTCAGGAATTCTCGCACTGTGTGTATTTACATCCTACGAGAACTAGCCAAGTTCACACCCTGCGTATAGGGTCCAGTGTGAACACCTTGCACCTTTCTATAAGGTTGCCTACGAGAATCCTATATTCTCGTACTATGTTACACTGCTTTCCTGCGAGCAAGATTTTTGAAAATTTTGAAATTAAGTTTTGATTTTTTCAATTGCTCAGATCAGTTGAATTACATCTTTTTGGCTTATTGGATCATTGATTTACATATCTCTTGCTTTAGTTTGCATGCTCAAATAGATTTAGTGTTTCAAGGTTTTTCTTGCCCTTTGTAGCTTGACTTTCATTTCTTGGCTCTTATTGGAATTTCCATTCTCTCTGACTTCTAGAGTTGAGTGTGTCTAATTGGCTGAGAACCAGAGTTTGGTTGAGAGTTAAGTGCTTGGTGTTTCTCATTTGTCGGTTGGTTTGAAAGAACATTTTCATTTGCATTGAGAAGACTCATTAGTTTTCTTTTTGTTTTTACTTTCATTGAAAGTGTTGGTTGGGTTTTTATGGTTTGTTTCTTTATGATTTGATTTTCTTTTCTCATTAATCAGAGTTCTTCTTGGAAAGTGAACAACAGGTTTTCTTTCAAGATTTTGTTTTTGTCTTTTCGAAAACATTGAAAAATCAAATTTTAGAGTTTATTGAAGTATTTGAAAA
>JZKD02S1831081.1:53464-72361 GCA_000966675.3 Picea glauca | reverse complement strand
GACGCTTCTCCTCCAAGTTTACACATCCTTCTTACTTGGAAGAATTTCGACTCTGCACTAATTCCTCCTGAGCCTACGTTGTTCCTGTTTGTCCATCGATACACATTCTGATCCTTCCATCTTCACTGTTGTACTTGCCATCAATGATAAGCATTACGTTATCTGTTAAACATTTGCCAACACAATTGTCTCCACAAAGAACAAACCACATCTATTGCCTCAGTAGGCCACCTATTTCCATTCTAGTCAGAGGTTCTCTGATTAAAACGAAAACAAGTCCAATTCCTGTTCCAAATTCTACCTCACTTGTACTTAGAGATCTGTGTCAATGGTCATCTCAGTTTAGTTTTGAAGGCATTTATTAACATGTTATAACTCTTCATAGCCTTGCTTGAAGTGTACAATGCATTGTGTAGCTTCCTCAAGAGTGAGCTTGGCCATCCACAACAAATCAAGAGTTGACTAGGGTTGAACATTGATATTTGGGTTGAATTACTACAATGTGGAACTTGTGGTGGGAACCCAATGTTATATAACCCAATCACTATCAAACTCTCAAATCAGGCTTGCATGTTTGTCTCAAAGTTGGGGATGGCCTATGATCTTATTAAAATCTAGAAAATTCTCTCATGTGTGGGAGTGATCGAGTATGGAACGATGTCAGCCTACTATTGAAAAACCCATAGCATGGCCTTACAAGACTTGGAGTTTTGGGCCAATTGTTTGATCATCACAAGGGTACTGGTCCTTTTCAACCTTTTCTATGTAGAGAGCAAGTCCCTTCCATTATCTAAGGATTTCTTTGCTAAATATACCATTATTGTGTCCTCCTCTACCTACTCCCCCTCAAACAATAAGTCATCAATATTTGGGGAATGATGGGTAGGGTTTTTTCCATCACCAAAACACTCTTAATCCCCACTCGCTACACTCTGACCCACCTCTCCTGGTTGTTGCATGTGTTGTGTCTCCCCTCCATTTTGATTGAACTATTTCAATTGCTTAGAGGATGAACTTGGTGAGGGGAGGGTGCACAACTGTAGCACAAAATATCCACAACTTGGTAGCAATCATTAACTTAGATAGAATGGAGGGGGGGAATTCACTAAGGGGTTGAATAGTATGAGGCTTCTTCTATGGGTTGTTCCCCTACAAATATGACTTCATAGAACCCAAACATTGATTGAGATCATGGTTGAAGAAGGTGGCATCATGTGAGATATTGCTAATGAGTATTGATGAGAGAGAACCTTGGGATTCATCCTATTATCTGCAGTATCAGTAGAAGAAATTTTACCTACAAGATTATTATTGAAGTCAAATCAAGACTCCACTTTTTAACCTTCTCCTTATGAACTATATGTAATGAACTAGTGTTACATCTTGATTTACTGACTGTTTCTGTCATTAATGGTTTTATAGGACGTACAAGAAAATAGGTATTTGTCAGATCTATCTTCACTGAGTGAGGGAAGTTCAAGTAGAATAGAGGAAAATGAGACATCTAGTACGTCTAATAGGCGGAGATCAACTAGAGGTGAGAAAATTAGAAGAAAATTCCATAAACGCATGGATTTTTTTCTTGTGAAAGGGGGATCATGTTCGTATGATCATGAGAGAATAGACGACATCGAGGTGCCCTTGAGGTACAAACATATAGTGAAATAATGGGTACCCAAGGATCTTCCTGAAATAAACACTGATTTTTGTGTAAACGAAAGGATATACCGGATTGCTCCATCGTCATTACATGGTTTGGGGATATTTTCTATGGATGGCATAAAGGTCTGTTATGACAGATTAACTGAATTGATGGAGTACGTTGGACCCTGTTATATCTACAAAGATTGGATACGAATAGTCCAATATAAAAAAATTATTTGAAGATATGACTTGGCTACAAATTATATACAGCTAAAAAACAATGATCAAAATAAAGGAGAAACTATCTACATTGACGGAAGGCCAAAAGGAATAGGGAATATTGTAGGTTTTATAAACACTACATGACCCATGACCACAAATAAGCGACCCAATTGCGTATTTGAGGGGCATGAAGGAAACCGTGTATTTGTATGCACAATAAAATCAATAGCTACAGGGCAAGAGATATTGATTGATTACAATTTGAATCAAATAGATAAAGATGTTGCTATTATGGGGGGGGTACGTATACTAATTTACCCAACCTGTAAGCAATGACTCATATTTTATGATTTTCATTATGTTCTATTTTTGTTATCAACATTTGAATTTCTCATAAATTTGAATTTATTTCTCATGATATTGATCACGGTTCTAATTTTACTATAATGTGACAAGATGATCGTGGTAAATCAATAGAGGCCTCATAATAGGTAAATGAACAACAATTTTTGAATTGCATTTAATGTGCATTTCATTTCTGTGGCAATCAATTATTTTATTTGTTTACATAACTGAATTATCATTTAGTTTGTCGAATATGTAGTCAGCGAGACACGATGTTGATGATGATTCGCTTGCCGAAAGGGATTTGTATGAATCCCCCAACCCTATGATTTTAATAAGGAAAATGATCAATAAAGGANGATGGGTAGGGTTTTTTTCATCACCAAAACACTCTTAATCCCCACTCACTACACTTTGACCCACCTCTCCTGGTTGTTGCATGTGTTGTGTCTCCCCTCCATTTTGATTGAAATATTTCAATTTCTTAGAGGATGAACTTGGTGAGGGGAGGGTGCACAATCGTAGAACAAAATATCCACAACGTGGTGGCAATCATTGACTTAGATAGAATGGAGGGGGAAAATTCACTAAGGGGTTGAATAGTATGAGGCTTCTTCTATGGGTTGTTCCCTTGCAAATATGACTTCATAGAACCCAAACATGGATTGAGATCATGGTTGAAGAAGGTGGCATCATGTGAGATATTGCTAATGAGTATTGATGAGAGAGAACCTTGGGATTCATCCTATTATCTGCAGTATTAGTAGAAGAACTTTTACCTACAAGATTATTATTGAAGTCAAATCAAGACTCCACTTCTTAACCTTCTCCTTATGAACTATATGTAATGAACTAGTGTTACATCTTGATTGACTGACTGTTTTTGTCATTAATGGTTTTATAGGACGTACAAGAAAATAGGTATTTTTCAGATCTATCTTCATTGAGTGAGGGAAGTTCAGGTAGAATAGAGGAAAAGAGACATCTAGTACGTCTAATAGGTGGAGATGAACTAGAGGTGAGAAGGTCAGAAGAAAATTCCATAAACGTATGGATTTTTTTCTTGTGAAAGGGGGATCATGTTCATATGATCATGAGAGCATAGATGACATTGAGGTTCCCTTGAGGTACAAACATATAGTGAAACAATGGGTACCCAAGGATCTTCCTAAAATAAACACTGATTTTTGTTTAAACGAAAGGATATACCGGATTGCTTCGTCGTCATTACATGGTTTGGGGCTATTTTCTATGGATGGCATAAAGGTCTGTTACGACAGATTAATTAAATAGATGGAGTACATCGGACCCTGTTATATCTACAAAGATTGGATACGAATAGTCCAATATGCAAAAAGTATGTGAAGATATGGCTTGGCTGCAAATTATATACAACTAAAAAACGATGATCAAAATAAAGGAGCAACTATCTACATTGATAGAAGGCCAAAAGCAATGGGGAATATTGTAGGGTTTATAAATAGTACATGATCCATGACCACAAATAAGCGACCCAATTGCGTATTTGAGGGGCGCGAAGGATACCGTGTATTCGTATGCACAATAAAATCAATAGTTGCAGGGGAAGAGATATTGATTGATTACAATTTGAATCGAATAGATAAAGATGTTTCTATTATGGGGGAGGTATGTATACTAATTTAACCATCCTGTAAGCAATGACTCATATNATCATGTGAGATATTGCTAATGAGTATTGATGAGAGAGAACCTTGGGGTTCATCCTATTATCTGCAGTATCAGTAGAAGAAATTTTACCTACAAGATTATTATTGAAGTCAAATCAAGACTTAACTTCTTAACATTCTCCTTATGAACTATATGTAATGAACTAGTGTTACATCTTGATTGACTGACTGTTTCTGTCATTAATGGTTTTATAGGACGTACAAGCAAATATGTATTTTTCAAATCTATCTTCATTGAGTGAGGGAATTTCAGGTAGAATAGAGGAAAATGAGACATCTAGTATGTCTAATAGGCGTAGATCAACAAGAGGTGAGAAGATCAGAAGAAAATTCCATAAACTCATGGATTTTTTTCTTGTGAAAGGGGGATCATGTTCATATGATCATGAGAGCATAGACGACATCGAGGTGCCCTTGAGGTAAAAACATATAGTGAAACAATGGGTACCCAAGGATCTTCCTGAAATAAACACTGATTTTTGTGTAAACGAAAGGATATACCAGATTGCTCCATCATCATTACATGGTTTGGGGCTATTTTCTATGGATGGCATAAAGGTCTGTTACGACAGATTAACTGAATTGATGGAGTACGTCGGACCCTGTTATATCTACAAATATTGGATACAAATAGTCTAATATACAAAAAGTATGTGAAGATATGGCTTGGCTGCAAATTATATACAGCTAAAAAATAATGATCAAAATAAAGGAGCAACTATCTACATTGACGAAAGGCCAAAAGAAACGGGGAATATTGCAGGGTTTATAAATAGTACATGACCCGTGACCACAAATAAGCAACCCAATTGCGTATTTGAGTGGCGTGAAGGAAACCATGTATTCGTATGCGCAATAAAATCAATAGCTGCAGGGGAAGAGGTATTGATTGATTACAATTTGAATTGAATAGATAAAGATGTTGCTATTATGGGGGTGGTATGTATACTAATTTACCCAACCTGTAATTAATGACTCATATTTTATGATTTTCATTATGTTCTATTTTTGTTATCAACATTTGAATTTCTCATAAATTTGAATTTATTTCTCATGATATTGATCACAGTTCTAATTTTACTGTAATGTGGCAGGATGATCGTGGTAAATCAATAGAGGCCTCAGAAYAGGTAAATGAACAACAATTTTTGAATTGCATTTAATGTGCATTTCATTTCTGTGGCAATCAATTATTTTATTTGTTTACATAACTGAATTATCATTTATTTTTTCAAATATGTAGTCAGCGAGACACGATGTTGATGATGATTCGCTTGCCGAAAGGGATTTGTATGAATCACCCGACCCTATGATTTTAATAAGGAAAATGATCAATAAAGGAAACAAGAAACTGGCTCACTTGTTAAATATTCTAGATCAAACTCCTGACGTCGAACAAAGGATCAATGAAGTTATGACCAGGCTTAAGACATATAAGGTAATAACCATAATTTCAAGTTGTTTNGTTGTATATTGGGAATAATAGGGGGGTTGGCATGCCTTGAGAACATTGTTAATTACAATTAAACTAAGGAATGACTGTAGAAAATAAAATATTTGGATAAATAAATTCACAGCTTGCAA
This sequence comes from Picea glauca, assembly GCA_000966675.3. Taxonomy (NCBI): domain Eukaryota; kingdom Viridiplantae; phylum Streptophyta; class Pinopsida; order Pinales; family Pinaceae; genus Picea; species Picea glauca. Next base: position 66,857 of record JZKD02S1831081.1, on the reverse strand, counting down.
TGTTAAAACATCATGGCCTTCTACTCAATTCTAATTTCTTTATGTGTTAATTCCTTATAAACCACCTCCATCTCACAATTGTTATATATGTATGATTATTCACAACACATACCCAACTGGACATTAACACACACAGTCAATTATGAAGAGGGGTGTTAAAGTGGAAGGAAATTCCAACATAGGGATATGTCACCGTGGAGATAGAATTTAACATCACCATAGATAACAACCAAAAGCCAAAGAAAACCCACAAGGCATGACACTGAAACCATCGACAATGTTAGTAATAGAGTCGAAGAGGATGCTATCACATCAACCTGTGGAATTACACCCAAAGATAGTGTCCAGATCAACAAAGTTTTTGGCACATAGATAACAACCACAATCCAAAGATGGCCCACAAAAAATGACACCAAAACTATAAACAATGTTAGTCCAAGAGTGAGGGAGGATGCCATGACATCAACCCAGGGACTTGCAGCCCAAAGCCATCTTCCAGATTGACAAAGATTTTGGTGTGAGCAATGGCTTGTATACCATCTCCATCTTACGATTGTTATCCATGTGGGATTATTCACAACACAGTGACACACACACCCAATAGTGATGTTTAACGCACACACACACAATTAAGAAAAGTATTAATGTGAACACAATCCCAACATAAGAATATGCAACCGTAAATATAGCTTGTAACATCACATAGAAAACAACCAGAAGCCAAATATCGCCCATGCAATATGATACCAAATCCACAGGCACTTGTAGTATCAGAGTGAGGGAGAATTGTGTTTTTTTAAATAGCCTTGGTTGTTGGAGGATTGGGATGAAGGTGGAGGATGAAGAGTTGGTTCCCATAGCAATAAATGGGATCCATTCATCCTGGGACATGTCTGTTTGGGGTGTTTGTGCTCGGGAGAAGCCTCCTACCTTTTAGAAGATGAGAAATTGTTTCAGCTAGAGTGTAGGAGAGTTAGAACCCTACCCTCATTGGGAAGATGAGGAAGGGTGGTAAGAAAGGAGGACCAGGGAAGATTTAGAAGGGGAAGAAGGGAGATTTAGGGTCTTCTAACTAGGAGAAGAAAGAATTGAGACATGTGAAGTGTTTCAAGTGACAAAAAATGGGCCATTATACTTCTTAGTGTCCCGAGAATAAGGGAAAGGGTAGTCGACAAAAATAATTTGCAGGGAGTGCAAAAGATTATGTAAGAGTGGATGAGTTAGCATCCAGTGTTGTGAAAACCTTCTCCATGGGTTTCTTCCTTTCTATTAACACCATTTCTGGTGTAGGGTCGTATGCAGACAATGAAGCATATAAGCACATGACCTTTATCAAGAAGGCATTCGACAAACTTGAAGACACAGGGGGAATATATGCAGGGGGACTTAGTGATGATGCCACATATCCAGTGACTAGGATGGGTTTAGTGTCATTCTGCATGTCATCAGGTGATGTTCTTGATATTGATGATGTCTTATATGTTCTTGTTTTAATGAAGAATCTTCTTTCAGTTTCAACCATGATAGATCTTAGATCTGTGTTTGAGTTGACGATCAAGTTATCAGAAATTGTAGCAAGGATATTGGCTGAGTTTTGGTATACAAGAGGGTGGCCTTTACAAGTTACTAATGAGATATTGATTCCCTAATTTTAAACCATTTGACCTAGAAATTTTCTTTTGTGCAGTCTATACGATTGGTATCAACTCAAGAATGGAACTGGAAATCATGCAATAAATGCTCAAATGATGTAACTCAACCAGGCAAAAACCTGAAGACATAGCTGGAGATTTTTTCACAATAGCAGAAGCTGACTTCATCAAGTCTTTTGAGCTATGTCACTTTTATCCTCACAGACTAACCAACTAGATGTTGCACAGTACANTTGTTATATATGTATGATTATTCACAACACATACCCAACTGGACATTAACACACACAGTCAATTATGAAGAGGGGTGTTAAAGTGGAAGGAAATTCCAACATAGGGATATGTCACTGTGGAGATAGACTTTAACATCACCATAGATAACAACCAAAAGCCAAAGACAACCCACAAGGAATGACACTGAAACCATCGACAATGTTAGTAATAGAGTCGAAGAGGATGCTATCACATCAACCTGTGGAATTACACCCAAAGATAGTGTACAGATCAACAAAGTTTTTGGCACATAGATAACAACCACAATCCAAAGATGGCCCACAAAAAATGAGACCAAAACTATAAACAATGTTAGTCCAAGAGTGAGGGAGGATGCCATGACATCAACCCAGGGACTTGCAGCCCAAAGCCATCTTCCAGATTGACAAATATTTTGGTGTGAGCAATGGCTTGTATACCATCTCCATCTTACAATTGTTATCCATGTGGGATTATTCACAACACAGTGACACACACACCCAATAGTGATGTTTAACGCACACACACACAATTAAGAAAAGTATTAATGTGAACACAATCCCAACATAAGAATATGCAACCGTAAATATAGCTTGTAACATCACATAGAAAACAACCAGAAGCCAAATATCGCCCATGCAATATGATACCAAATCCACAGGCACTTGTAGTATCAGAGTGAGGGAGAATTGTGTTTTTTTAAATAGCCTTGGTTGTTGGAGGATTGGGATGAAGGTGGAGGATGAAGAGTTGGTTCCCATAGCAATAAATGGGATCCATTCATCCTGGGACATGTTTGTTTGGGGTGTTTGTGCTCGGGAGAAGCCTCCTACCTTTTAGAAGATGAGAGATTGTTTCAGCTAGAGTGTAGGAGAGTTAGAACCCTACCCTCATTGGGAAGATGAGGAAGGGTGGTAAGAAAGGAGTACCAGGGAAGATTTAGAAGGGGAAGAAGGGAGATTTAGGGTCTTCTAACTAGGAGAAGAAAGACTTGAGACATGTGAAGTGTTTCAAGTGACAAAAAATGGGCCATTATACTTCTTAGTGTCCCGAGAATAAGGGAAAGGGTAGTCGACAAAAATAATTTGCAGGGAGTGCAAAAGCTTATGTAAGAGTGGATGAGTTAGCATCCAGTGTTGTGAAAACCTTCTCCATGGGTTTCTTCCTTTCCATTAACACCATTTCTGGTGTAGGGTCATATGCGGACAATGAAGCATATAAGCACATGACCTTTATCAAGAAGGCATTCGACAAACTTGAAGACACAGGGGGAATATATGCAGGGGGGACTTGGTGATGATGCCACATATCCAGTGACTAGGATGGGTTTAGTGTCATTCTGCATGCCATCAGGTGATGTTCTTGATATTGATGATGTCTTATATGTTCTTGTTTTAATGAAGAATCTTCTTTCAGTTTCAACCATGATAGATCTTAGATCTGTGTTTGAGTTGACGATCAAGTTATCAGAAATTGTAGCAAGGATATTGGCTGAGTTTTGGTATACAAGAGGGTGGCCTTTACAAGTTACTAATGAGATATTGATTCCCTAATTTTAAACCATTTGACCTAGAAATTTTCTTTTGTGCAGTCTATACGATTGGTATCAACTCAAGAATGGAACTGGAAATCATGCAATAAATGCTCAAATGATGTAACTCAACCAGGCAAAAACCTGAAGACATAGCTGGAGATTTTTTCACAATAGCAGAAGCTGACTTCATCAAGTCTTTTGAGCTATGTCACTTTTATCCTCACAGACTAACCAACTAGATGTTGCACAGTACAGAATAACCACGTACCTGGCAATTTTAGCTATGCTTCATGAGTTCATGATACAATCAAGGATTCTACATGTTGCCAAGTATAGAGAAAGTCAAATATTTCTCTGTTTTTCTGTTGTGTTTTGAACTATAAAATTCCTCCAAGACACATGCACAAGAAATATAAACATTTCCTATCCCATCCCCATTAAACCAAGGCATACAAGAAAGGGGATTATTTCTTTGTTATTTGTTCAAAAGGGGGTTACCAATAGTCTCTACAAGAACATAGACCATTCTTAAAATGATGGAAATAGTTAGCATCCCTCACAATAATTTCTCGTGCAGTGATAATGGAGATAAATTTGAAGGTAGTATCACAATCACCAGATACACGAAGGTTTTTAATAATTTGGATAGTTGTCCCAGAGGGTGTGTTCATTAGACCAAAAGCAAGAGCCATATTTTCACTGTGGTGAGAGAGAACATATTTCTTGTATTCTTCTCCCACATCATGCAATAGAGAAAATTTTGTGTCTGGAACATACCCTACCTCCTTCATCCTCACATCTAGTGTCTATAAAGTTGCATAGATGTCATCCATTTGTGGGTGTGAGTTGTCTTCTGCAATGAAAGCGTGCACTCTCTTATTGATGTCGATTCAGCTACATCCTGGTTTATTCTTTATTCCCCTATATTTCATCATTTTTCTCACTCTTGATACATCATTCCATCTGCCAGCAGAAGCATCCATGTTTTCCAACACCACATATGGTGCAACATTTGATGGTTCCAACTTAAAAAGTTATTCTGCCACATGACTCCCTAACTCTATATTTCTATGGATTCTGTAGGCACCAAGCAATGCATCCCATCCAATGGCATTTGGTTCAAAAGGCATGTTAATTATTTGAATCTGCTTTTTGTTTTCTGTGGCTATCTAGAACTTCAGAAATTCTGAGTTTGTGCTTTGTATATAGAAGAAAAAAGAGTAGAGATACCATGATAATCTTTTTTTTCTTTTGTTATTTATATACTGAATTCCCAAGGGAGGATATGCATATGTTCAACAAAATGGAGGGTCCAGTTCAACATTTGTTTCCTATTACTAACTGCAATCAGTAATTAAGAAAGCAACCCCACTGTTTTAAAGGAGTAATTGGCATCTATTATACTGTCTCAGCCAATTGGGTAGACTGTTAAGAAAAATATGGACCTATACCTACCCTTGACAAAATTATCAACCTATATACATACCATAATTTTTAACATCATAAAACCAAAACAGAACAATACTAAATAAACTGAGCATTTCCTAAAACTTCCATGGAACAAAGCATAGGACAAACATCTATTTGGTCCACTCCAGTGCGTATTGTTGTGTGGCTACTGGGTATGTTGGGCTTCCTCATCTTTTACCTCTTTTCCTAGATGAAGATTGGGGACCTTCATTTGATGGCTTCTTCAACCATGGTGTTCAGAGTTTACCTCCTTCCTAGGATAAANCATCAGGTGATGTTCTTGATATTGATGATGTCTTATATGTTCTTGTTTTAATGAAGAATCTTCTTTCAGTTTCAACCATGATAGATCTTAGATCTGTGTTTGAGTTGACGATCAAGTTATCAGAAATTGTAGCAAGGATATTGGCTGAGTTTTGGTATACAAGAGGGTGGCCTTTACAAGTTACTAATGAGATATTGATTCCCTAATTTTAAACCATTTGACCTAGAAATTTTCTTTTGTGCAGTCTATACGATTGGTATCAACTCAAGAATGGAACTGGAAATCATGCAATAAATGCTCAAATGATGTAACTCAACCAGGCAAAAACCTGAAGACATAGCTGGAGATTTTTTCACAATAGCAGAAGCTGACTTCATCAAGTCTTTTGAGCTATGTCACTTTTATCCTCACAGACTAACCAACTAGATGTTGCACAGTACAAAATAACCACATACCTGGCAATTTTAGCTATGCTTCATGAGTTCATGATACAATCAAGGATTCTACATGTTTCCAAGTATAGAGAAAGTCAAATATTTCTCTGTTTTTCTGTTGTGTTTTGAACTTTAAAATTCCTCCAAGACACATGCACAAGAAATATAAACATTTCCTATCCCAACCCCATTAAACCAAGGCATACAAGAAAGGGGATTATTTATTTGTTATTTGTTCAAAAGGGGGTTACCAATAGTCTCTACAAGAACATAGACCATTCTTAAAATGATGGAAATGGTTAGCATCCCTCACAATAATTTCTCGTGCAGTGATAATGGAGATAAATTTGAAGGCAGTATCACAATCACTAGATACACGAAGGTTTTTAATAATTTGGATAGTTGTCCCAGAGGGTGTGTTCATTAGACCAAAAGCAAGAGCCATCTTTTCACTGTGGTGAGAGAGAACATCTTTGTTGTATTCTTCTCCCACATCATGCAATAGAGCAAATTTTGTGTCTGGCACATACCCTACCTCCTTCATCCTCACAACTAGTGTCTATAAAGTTGCATAGATGTCATCCATTTGTGGGTGTGAGTTGTCTTCTGCAATGAAAGCGTGCACTCTCTTATTGATGTCGATCCAACTACATCCTGGTTTATTCTTTATTCCCCTATATTTCATCATTTTTCTCACTCTTGATACATCATTCCATCTGCCAACAGAAGCATACATGTTTTCCAACACCACATATGGTGCAACATTTGATGGTTCCAACTTAAAAAGTTGTTCTGCCACATGACTCCCTAACTCTATATTGCTATGGCTTCTGTAGGCACCAAGAAATGCATCCCATCCAATGGCATTTGGTTCAAAAGGCATGTTAATTATTTGAATCTACTTTTTGTTTTCTGTGGCTATCTAGAACTTCAGAAATTCTGAGTTTGTTCTTTGTATATAGAAGAAAAAAGAGTAGAGATACCATGATAATCTTTTTTTTCTTTTGTTATTTATATACTGAATTCCCAAGGGAGGATATGCATATGTTCAACAAAATGGAGGGTCCAGTTCAACATTTGTTTCCTATTACTAACTGCAATCAGTAATTAAGAAAGCAACCCCACTGTTTTAAAGGAGTAATTGGCATCTATTATACTGTCTCAGCCAATTGGGTAGACTGTTAAGAAAAATATGGACCTATACCTACCCTTGACAAAATTATCAACCTATATACATACCATAATTTTTAACATCATAAAACCAAAACAGAACAATACTAAATAAACTGAGCATTTCCTAAAACTTCCATGGAACAAAGCATAGGACAAACATCTATTTGGTCCACTCCAGTGCGTATTGTTGTGTGGCTACTGGGTATGTTGGGCTTCCTCATCTTTTACCTCTTTTCCTAGATGAAGATTGGGGACCTTCATTTGATGGCTTCTTCAACCATGGTGTTCAGAGTTTACCTCCTTCCTAGGATAAACCTTCAGGTCCGTGAAGTTCTTGGACCAATCTCTTATATTAAAAGGATATGGAGTATATATCTCTACTCCTGTTTGACTAGAGATGGTTCACCTAGGGTTTCTGTTTTCCTTTGCCTTCTAGAGTTCCTCCTTTTTTCTAGCGTCTATTGTTATAACCTTCTAGTGTCTGATGTTATAACCAACAATGAAAAGGAAGATGACTTCTGCACATAGAAGGGTTTTTTCTATCATTTAAGATCCATTCAGAAGGGATCCAAATCTTCTTTGTTCTCAATCTACAAAGGTATTTGCTCGACATCCCAACACACTTGAGGAACAAAATACACCCGAGGCCTTATCTGGACTTCGTAAAAGTACTCAAATGTACCTACAGATACATGAGTATCAATTCATTCTTTCCATGCCAGTAAATCACGATATCAACTTATCAAAATATAATTTAAAAAACCCATTTGTCTTTGGAACTTCCCATTTGAGATGGGTATGAGATACCAGTTCCAACTCCTTTTCCACTTAATGTTTCTCTAATTTGTTTTTTCCTTTCACTTCCAAGAGAATAGTTACTCATTTCATCTTTAAACATTGAGTTTTTGCTAGAAGTTTTGAGATTTTAAGGTCTGGTTAGATAAAGGGTTTTAGAAGAGGAAACAACCAATCATAAATATCAAATATGAAATTTTGGAGCTTGTGGAGAACTTCAAATTGTGAAACTAGACTTGTACACTATTTTTTCCAAGCTTTAACCTTACTAATTGAAGCTCCAAAAGGTTTAATATTCAAAAATGTTGATAGCGATCAAAGTTGTCATTTGCTGCTTTTCAAAATTTACAAATGTATGAATGGGAGAATTGTTTGAAATCTGTCAACAGTGAATTCTTCTTCCCTCTGTAGAATTCTAGATGTGGCCTACAATTGCATGGCATGTTTTAGTAATCTAGGCAAGANTTTGTATATAGAAGAAAAAAGAGTAGAGATACCATGATAATCTTTTTTTTCTTTTGTTATTTATATACTGAATTCCCAAGGGAGGATATGCATATGTTCAACAAAATGGAGGGTCCAGTTCAACATTTGTTTCCTATTACTAACTGCAATCAGTAATTAAGAAAGCAACCCCACTGTTTTAAAGGAGTAATTGGCATCTATTATACTGTCTCAGCCAATTGGGTAGACTGTTAAGAAAAATATGGACCTATACCTACCCTTGACAAAATTATCAACCTATATACATACCATAATTTTTAACATCATAAAACCAAAACAGAACAATACTAAATAAACTGAGCATTTCCTAAAACTTCCATGGAACAAAGCATAGGACAAACATCTATTTGGTCCACTCCAGTGCGTATTGTTGTGTGGCTACTGGGTATGTTGGGCTTCCTCATCTTTTACCTCTTTTCCTAGATGAAGATTGGGGACCTTCATTTGATGGCTTCTTCAACCATGGTGTTCAGAGTTTACCTCCTTCCTAGGATAAACCTTCAAGTCCGTGAAGTTCTTGGACCAATCTCTTATATTAAAAGGATATGGAGTATATATCTCTACTCCTGTTTGACTAGAGATGGTTCACCTAGGGTTTCTGTTTTCCTTGGCCTTCTAGAGTTCCTCCTTTTTTCTAGCATCTACTGTTATAACCTGCTAGTGTCTGCTGTTATAACCAACAATGAAAAGGAAGATGACTTCTGCACATAGAAGGGTTTTTTCTATCATTTAAGATCCATTCAGAAGGGATCCAAATCTTCTTTGTTCTCAATCTGCAAAGGTATTTGCTCAACATCCCAGCACACTTGAGGAACAAAATACACCTGAGGCCTTATCTGGACTTCGCAAAAGTACTCAAATGTACCTACAGATACATGAGTATCAATTCATTCTTTCCATGCCAGTAAATCACAATATCAACTTATCAAAATATAATTTAAAAAACCCATTTGTCTTTGGAACTTCCCATTTGAGATGGGTCTGAGATACCAGTTCCAACTCCTTTTCCACTTAATGTTTCTCTAATTTGTTTTTTCCTTTCACTTCCAAGAGAATAGTTACTCATTTCATCTTTAAACATTGAGTTTTTTCTAGAAGTTTTGAGATTTTAAGGTCTGGTTGGATAAAGGGTTTTAGAAGAGAAAACAACCAATCATAAATATCAAATATGAAAATTTGGAGCTTGTGGAGAACTTCAAATTGTGAAACTAGACTTGTACACTATTTTTTCCAAGCTTTAAACTTACTAATTGAAGCTCCAAAAGGTTTAAGATTCAAAAATGTTGATAGCAGTCAAAGTTGTCATTTGCTGCTTTTCAAAATTTATAAATGTATGAATGGGAGAATTGTTTGAAATCTGTCAACAGTGAATTCTTCTTCCCTCTGTAGAATTCTAGATGTGGCCTACAATTGCATGGCATGTTTTAGTAATCTAGGCAAGAGAAGTTGGTGGTCATTTATCAAAATCTAAGTCTAAACAAATGCTATTATAACTGCACTTTTATTTGGCCCTTCTTTATTTTCTTCTTATCAGGAATACTGTCACCAGCATCAATCCAACTGGATGTATTTTCTGTACTTACAATGGCCTTGGGATAATGATAATTATCAATTTTGGCATGATAYTGAGGATAGGCACGGTCACTACTATGAATGTTACTCGCTACTCTCTTTCACCACTTCTTGTTTTGGAAACTCTTCTTCACTGCATGGAGGAACTCTCTCAACTATAGGGGCTTGATCTCACATTGTTCACCAGTTGTTGCAAGGAGTCTATTCGAAGCTATATTTATTGTGTGTTGTTGTATACATGTTGTGATCATGCTATATGGTGCATTTCATTTGGTTAGTGAAGTAGGAGAACAATCAATCTTTGAAAACATCACATCATTCATACATTTCCAAATGTGAAAATAGAGCTCCAGCATGTCTTTCTAGTAGATTGAAATGACTAGATCTATCAGTGGTCACATGTGATTGTTAGACCCTAGTAATGATTTTGAAAGAATGAAATGAGATATATCCTTCCAAACAAGAAGGTTTTATGACCTCATTTTATAGGGAATGTAATGGAGCCTGGAGGTTCATTGGGACACACCAGAGCATCCCTAGTTGTGTCTGCATCACTCTCCTTTTTATAGGAGGTTTATCAGACTTGTATGGTATGAAAGGTTTCAGGTGCCTCATCTGTTGCATCTATTATGGTGTAAACTACAAAACTTGTCAGGTTTGTATAATGGGATCACATGGTTGCAGACTGTTTGCGTTCCAGAGGACCAAGGATTGACAAGGCTCTTTACTTCTGATAGTAACTAGTTGATAAGCCTTGTGATTTATCAGATGTTTTCATACATGGCTATACCATTGGTCCATTTCTTGTCATACATATTTTCTAATGATTACTTGCAATCTAATTTATAGACGTTTTAGCTTTTAAGCCAATGACTTCAACCTTGCTATAATGTATGTTCCTCTTGTATTAAGTGCTTTTTGGTTACCTCTGAGCATTAATATATTTCTTCTATTCTGTTGGTAATATATTCCTTTTTACTGATTAGTCTTATTATTATTTTTATACATGGGCATATTGTCATACTTAGACTGAGCATTTGAAATTTGGATATTACTATACAGTAATGTACCTCAATTTCTTCTTGAAAGTGTTTTTAATTCATAAAAATCTTTTACCATTTTCTGTATTTAATAGGTGTTCTTCCACCAGCTGGTGGTCTTGACTTAGCTGGCATTCAGAATAGTTGTGATTATCCTGGTTATTTTCCTCGTGAAAGCTCTCAACCAACTGGTCATGACTTTCCAGGCTTTCTACCTTGTGAGATGTCTCAGCCAGTTGGCCATGATATTCCTGGTTATCTACCTCGTGAAAACCCTCAGCTCAATGGCATAATTGCTCATTCAATGTTGAGGACACATGACATAATAAGGACACATGAAAACTCTATGAAAGGGGGTAATTTACCTAATCTCAAAGGATTCTATAATAAGGATTTCTCAGAAAAAATAAAAACTTTACATCAGTGTTTTCAAGCAAGCACATACTATTTATAGGCACAGAAGAATGAGATATTCATTTAATGTGTTCGATGTCTAGAAACTATCTGTTATTCTAGAACTTTTTTGGAGCATCTTTCCTTCCAATATGACACTACTAAAAGATTAATTTCTTGCCAATTCCCATGTGTTCTTGGTCTAGTTACTTGTATGAATCAATGCCTGAGTTGGAATTTGATGTATGAGGGTCATTCCTATAGTATTTAAGGGAATTCCAGAATTATGTTGACTTGCATAAAACAATAATGTGAAAATCATTCACACATAAGTAGGAAAAGCTAATAGCAAGTATGCAAGTAACAACACAGATTGCAAGGATGGCCACATACAAATATACAAGCTAGGAGACAAGTATGAAAGCACGAGAGAAGATTCCTAGAACTATATGAAATCATTTGTATTATCTATATATAGGGGTACAACACTAAGGGAGTGATCATCTTTGACCAAGTCTCTAATAAAATACAATAAAGTAGGTGAGTGATCAATTTGGACCTAGTCACCCAAAAAGACAAAAGATAAAGTACCAGTGTACTTGAGTACAAAACAGATAAAGTACAACTATAATACATGTTCACAACACTATGTCTCATCAAATTACTGTGATAGTCACTTAGCCTAAGTGGATGAAGTTCCTTTTCATCCCACCAAGTAAGTGGTGATTTGACACTGCCTAGTGAATCTGGTGCAGATATCAAGAAAGGTAGCTTCAGGAAGAGGAGGATGAAAGTTTTGAATTGTGACCTCTAAATGTGTGATTGGAACTGATTCCTCCAAATGAGGTGTCTCATATGGTTGAGTTAGCTGACATTTACCCCATCATGGATGCCAAGCTGAGGTGGTGTGTCCAAATTGAAAGAACTGGAATCCATTTGTTGAGTGATGGTGTAAATCATTAAATGTCATACCAAATGGGCTTAAGCTAGTGATGCTGCTGATTTTCAAATCATTTCCTATCCAAGTGAATCCAAACTCTATCACCAACCTGAAAATTTGGAGCAAATTGATGTCAGCTTTGCAATGCCTTGTACTTGGCATGTGTCTGCAGAAGGATGTCATGGACTCTACTATGAATCTTGGGAAATTTCTGCACAAAAATAAGTTTTTCTTTCTCCTTTCGTTGGTGGGTTGTATGGGGATCTAGGAGAGCAATTGGAGTCTCATTAGGAATAAGAAACTGAAAGCCAAAATAGGCATCAAAAGGGGAGTTCCCTGTAGAGACATTAGTGGCTCTAATGTAGTTATGCTACAAGTATTTCTCCCATTCTTTGTTCTACCATTGGTAAAATGTGGAAAACATGAACCAAGGTTCACTTGACCACCTCGGTTTGGAAATCGGTTTGTGGATAAAAGGAATTAGAAAACCGCAACTAACAATCTCAAATATTCCACAAGGATTTCCAAGAGTGACTAAATAAATCCAGAGTCATAAGCCAAAATGATGATTAACAGTAAGCCAAAGTGACTCCAAACATGTTGGAAGAAGAGTTTTGTTTAGGGGCATCAACAATTTTGTTGCAAGGTATGAAAATCGCCATCTTAGAGAATTTGCAACATATTATAAAGATACAATCATGTTTCCACTGAGTGGAAGGCAATGCATTGATTGTATCCATGGAACTAGATTCTAGATACCCATGGCCTGGAGGGAACTAGAAAAGGCTGGTACAACCCAAAATACATGTTAGAAAGCATGTTTTTTCTACAATGGTGTGATGTGAACACCTCTAGATGTAATCTTCCACATGTTTGTGTATGAAAGGCCAAAAAAAGTACCTTGGCAAGTGCAACAAGATATTTTGTACACCAAAGCAACTATGATATGATGAAGGGTGAACCTGCTTGAGAAGAAGGTGAGCTGGACAAGTTCAAACACAAAGTTGATTCATCTTTTACAGGAAACCATCCCAAAATTTATAGTCTAGGAAGGGAGTTTGATTGTCTTTCGTTGGTTGTTGGGTGGACTCCATGGCAAGATCAAAGTTGGATTAAAGGAAAACTAAGTTTTCAGTCCTAGTAGGCTGCATATACTACATCTAAAATGTGATGGAACTTTACTAGAGCTGCCCTTCATGACTAAATGAAATCATTGAATGCAGGAAACCCATTTTAAATTTCTTTGTTCCTTAATTTTAGAATGTGAATTAAAAAACTAGAGAGGTTGGTGATCAATGTGTAGGATAATTTCCATACCAAGGATGTAGTGTACCCATTGCTTGAGTACTTGAACCAATGCATACACTCC
>JZKD02S1831081.1:8373-20491 GCA_000966675.3 Picea glauca | reverse complement strand
ATATGCATTGCAACCCATTTGTATGAAGGGGTTTCAAGTTGTGCTTTTGGGTGTCAACACTGTCCACTCTTTCCTTCAAATTTTGGTATATCCAAAGCTAGGTTAGTGGGAATGGAAGACCAACTCAATTCATGACAAATGGGGTCATTCATCAACTTAGAGAGATCTAAAAATGAATATTTTCCAGAAAAGGTAGCCTAGGTTGCATCATCAATTGATTAGTAGCTAGAAAAGAAGTTCATGGATTATAACTGGCACCAGGTTTCTAACAAGAGTTTGTCGATGGAAAAAATCTTAAAAACTTGTGGGTTCGGGTTGAATAGAGGATAACCTCCACTAATCAGATTCTTGGACATAAAAATAGGGTTTCCCCTATCGAACCTCCTCGTGAAGGAACTAGCCCTTGCATGGGGTTATACTAATTGAGAGAGAGGTTTCTCCCTGAAGGCATCCCTTGCGAAGGGAAATATCCTTGCATGGGTTTCCATTTGTCTTGAAAGGTATTTTCCCTTGCCGAAACTATAGATGTGGTGAAGGGATTACTCTCAAATCCACCATATAACATGAATGGAGTGGAAGTGGATGGAATGCTAGCGACATTTGTAGAAATTCCCCAGCCCCTAAAGGGGTTAGGAACAAAATATGGGAAATCCCCTCTCCCAACAGATGGGAACGATGGAGGAATGTGACCTCTACTCCAAGGGATCACTTGTTAGGGAATTGAATAACTCCCCACACCAACGTTAGAAACTTGGGATGTTGACTAGGAACTATTCAACACGTTAAGCATGCCCATCGACAACATACTAGAAGAAAAAAGTGTTTTTTGTCAATGCCAATGACATGGATAAACTCATATAAAGAGTGGAACCAATGAATAATGGAGAAGTGTTGTTTATTAGAGCGACTATGGTGGAATAGACCATGCTAGTCATTGTGTTAGACATACCAAGAGGAAAGGTCTCGCTAGTGACTATTGTCATAGTGGGAGTTGTAGGGAATCCCTACTTAGAAAGTTGTGGAGTGCCATCCATAATGGCCCAACGAAGAGGGATATTATTAATAAATTTTGATCTAGGAGGAATAAATTGTACCACAAGTGATGAAACGGTTACAAATAGTGGAGGGTTGAATGTTGAAGCATATTCTTTGGCTCTGATATCTTCCACAGTTACAACCTCCACTTCTAAAGCATTAAATTATGACGGTTTCATAGTTGAGATATCGATTGGACCAATCAATACAAAATTACCATATTGATCAAGATGACACCTTAGCGGAGGTGGGGGAGAATTATTTCTATTTTAGTTTTCTAGTGGAAGACCTTCAATTCTCCTTGATCTACGGGATGTTTGATCAACCACTTTGAGTTTTTATCTCTAGGAAATTATCCATACACCTTATTAAAGCAATATATGACCACCAAGAACACCCATACAAAATTATTAGAGGTAACAACAAACACAAACTACTTTGCCAATTTCTTGACTTAGGTGGATTAGGCCATGAAGTCATAACAATGAAGAAGTAAGGAAGGGAGCTTCGAGACAAATGAATAGGTTGATTAATTTTCATGGAACAATGAACGAAGGAATGAGAAGTAGTTATCCCAACCTCCATCGATTATCCTTATCCAGTTCAATTACCCACGCTTCATGGGGCACCCTCCAATAGTACTGAATAGTGGGATACGAAATCTACCTCAGGTACCACGAAAAACCCCTATAGTCACCTATGAGATCCCTAGGAACACCAACTATGGTTACCAACTCTTAGTCAACATTCAGGGAAACAATCGATAGTCAGGATCAAATGTATGGGAAGGGTAACAAATCCCAAAGTCTCGAAAGAACTACCCCTCATGGAGGTAAGGGCATTGACAAAACCCCCAATTTATGATCTCTCCATTGTGCTCGATTAACCTTTGGAGGGGAATCTCCTTGGATCTCCCTTACTTGACCTCATGCTTAGCTCCTGTGTGATAGGAGTTTCCTGGCCACACTTATACGATAGTAATATTTTACATTCCCTATCTCAGGCTCCTAAGTTTGTTTGGCGGCCTTGGAGAAATTTACTCTCCAACCTGCACCAAGGCCCTATCGTAAACTTGTTGGTGTATTCTATTGAAACGGAAAATGTTTAATAAATTTTATTAAGCATTCATTTTATTGGTTGTTACTTACTTAGAAGGTTTATGGATGAAACTTGGATGATGTTTTGATAGACCCAAAGAAAGATAAACACTTTTAAGAACACTATGCACAATGTTGTTTCTTCACTGAAAATTGAAAGTGCTAACAACACTTCAATTGAAAACAAACTCTCTTCTTTTATGTTTTTTGAGAATGAAAAAAATTCAATTTCTTGTATGCAATATTTCAAATCACTTTGCAATGC
The DNA here is from genome assembly GCA_000966675.3 of Picea glauca. NCBI lineage: Eukaryota > Viridiplantae > Streptophyta > Pinopsida > Pinales > Pinaceae > Picea > Picea glauca. Next base: position 18,094 of record JZKD02S1831081.1, on the reverse strand, counting down.
AACCTAACACACTTCTTTGATGGTTATCCAAAAATAATGCAAAATATTTTTACACAGGGTTTCTTTTGTTTTGTGGAAGGCTACTATAACTGAAAATAAACAACTTATCAAAGAAAAGTAAATTTCCTAAATACTTGAGTGCTAACAAACAATTTATTTTCTTGACTATTTTACAGGAAAAGGAAACAAGAGAAGAAAAACTAGCAAACAAGCTATTTTTTTTTTAAATAAATGAATATGCAACTACAATGCAAATTTCATTTTTCTTTTTATAAACGAAGGGAAGAAGGTCAAAAAGAAGAAAGTAAATAGTTTCTAATCACTGGAACAACATTCAATATGGAAACTAAGCCTAGACATACAACTAACCTTTCGAATGACCTTGATAACCTTATAAACAAAAGACCAAATTGACTGAAAGCAAGATATTTTAGATGTTTTAAGAGTTTTCTAGGACTTAACAAAGCAATTGAAAGAAAACACAAACCCAGGAGGTTCATCTTATGATGAAGAAGCAATCTAGACCCTTTAAAACTAAGAGATAAGCTGAAAATTCAAAATTTTACATAGATATGCGACTATGTACACTAGCACTTGCGGATATCTGTGGGTTATATAAATTCAAACAACATATGTCCGCGACTCATCCAAAGCCAAAGTGCGGATGAACTAGTAAATTTTGAAAAATAAAAATTGCCAACCCAAAAGGAGGCTTCCAAAAAGCTTGGAAAATGTTTCTAGATGGCTAATTCTTTGAAGAGAAAGTCTAGAAAAGAAGAAAAGGTATAGGAATCAAAGACAACACAAGACACCTTAAGAATGACCAAAACTAGGAGAAGAAATACCCAGTATGGTTTCCAATTTTGTTATGGTACTTTTCCCCTGTGACCTTGGGTCATGTCATAGCAGAGCAAGACCATATATAAAAGCCATAAATCTACCCTCACATACAATAATAATATTAGAAGAAAAAAAACTTTTAGAAGTGAAAGAGGGAGAGATAGATAAGGAGAGGCCTCACACCTTGTATATTACGTCCCATGTTCATCCTCTCTCTCCACCTTTGATGTTTCTACTGATCTCCACTGGTATCAAACTACATCAGAATACCAATTCTATGTTGCAACAAGGTAGTTAGATATTCAAATCATACATATAATGTGAAAATATTCAAGTATATGAAAGAAACAAACATATATCAACAAATCAAAATCAATTTAGACATGTATTGAGGAAAGAGAAACTCTTTTATTGAAAATGGTAAAAATGAGTAGCTACAACCCGACTCGAACCGTCAACACTTCCTCGAACTACTGACACTTCCTTGAATCCAACCACCCAGGTTCCTCCAATTTTCCTTCAAGCTTAAAATTAACATAATGACCCTTATTTAGATTATCCAAATGGGATAGGAACACACCCTATGGTCATTTAAGGGAGAAGAAGAAGAATTGGAAAGCAAGTCCTAGAGCAAGGGGATGCTACTCAAAGGATAACGGGAGATAGGGAAGCTTGCAAATTCAACAACATAACTTTGCACCTTGGTTGTACCCCTCACCCATTCCCACCAAAGTTCCTTTACACCGTACTCAAGTATTTGAGGAGGTTGAATTCCATTGTGTATGGGCTCATGGGAGGTTAAGAACAAACCCAACTAAAAGCCCTGCCCAAAAATGTGGAATTATTTTAATTTTCACATTTTTTTAGGGAATCCATGAGTTGCATACTAGCAAAGCGTGAACATCCTTTATTTGTACACTGATAATCCACAATTGGAAATATATATATATATTTTTTAGATGATTCTGATGCAAGAGTATGGGATTCACATTTGCAAGGTAGGGAAAATGGCTGAGCCATCCCACAAATGCATTGATGTGGAAAATTATGGTATAACACCTGGGTATCAAAGACAAAATGCCAAGGTTTAGCATAAAGTAAGTGACAGTCCCAATAATAGTGGCTCGAACAACTCTTGACTACATCCTGCTTGCAACAAAAAATGAAACCAATCTAGCTTCACAAAAATAAATGGAAAATCATGGCATACCAAAGAAGCAGAACCCGATTATTCTCCATCCACAACCTGAGGATGACCACTTAGATTCTCTAACCATAAAAAAATTTCAAAAATTGTCTGACACTCCATATTTGTGATTTGGATAACCTATAAGTCTTCCCCCAAAACCAATGCAATCCCACCACTATGAAATTTTACAACCTTTCACCACTTTCAATGAAGTTTCCCACTGACAAGAGGCAAAGGAACCCACTAAATTTACTAATTGTTGAGCTTGATACCAACAAAACTAAGGTAATATTCCCCCTCAATATTTTTTTATGCTAAGGAGTACACACCAGAGGTCAAGCATATAAGAAATACCAAAGATGAGGGATTTGTAGGCTCTCCCCACGTAACAAAAAACCATCTCATATTTTCAGCGAAGATCCTTTAGGGATCCTTCCTAAGGACCGATGGAAAACACCTATAGAATTAGTTTGACATCTATATCTATCTAGATCAAGGGAAGATTCAAAGAGAGAGTTACCCGAGAGGTCAGCCAGACCCAACGAACTGAAAACCTTGTGATACAAATCAAGACCCAAATTAATGATGGGATTAGAAAAGATCATATCTTCAATTAACAAATCTTCATAGTGGTTCACCAACTACGGAGGATCATCCATATTCCCCAGCCCCACTCCCAAGGGAAGCTACATGTCTACCCAGCCCTACAAATTCCATACAAAAAACCTCCTATGCTACATACACATAGTGGATCCCCTAGGGAGACATGATACATCTCATTCATAGCATAAAAATACAAATAAATCATGAGTACAAGAGTCAGTAGTTTATAAAATCCATTGTTGAAGAGTGAAAATTGAATAGTTTTCAGTCTATATAAGCCACCATAGTTGGCAGAGGTTTTTAGTGTTACAAAATTGGAAAAAATTGTCAAAACAACCTCCACAGAACATCTATTTTTGATAGTGTATGTTTTTGGGGAGATTATAATGGAACTTCATTATAACTAAAAACAAATTGGGCAGGCAGAGGTTGTAGCAGATTTTTTTCTAGTTGGTGCACTTTAGGGTCTATACGCACCAGTGCATTCTCAAACATAAAGCATCAGTGCCTACATTACACCAAAAGCACTAGGCCAGTCCTAAAATATTGGGGCACTGTTGCGTTTATAAAAAATAATGCACCGATGCTTTAATATAAATAATGCACCAATGGAATATATGATACCAAGCACTGATGTGTTCTATAACTTAAAGCACAAGTGCTTAACATTACAAGAAAACATATGGGTTTTCCAAAAAACATTGGGGCAGAAATTATCTTATGAGTAATAATGCACTGGTGTCGTAATAAGAATAAGGCACCGAGCGAATCTATGATACCATCACCGCTGTGTTAAAAAACAAACCCTACTAGTGCATGATATTCAGAACGCATCGAGGCACAAGTGCAATACAGAAGCACCGACGCATTTATTAATTAAACACACTGATAAAGGTCTTTTATTATTATAATTGTTGGTTAAAAGAGTATTAATATAGATGTTGGTTCCTTTTATATCAACACTAGTGCAATTTTAATTATGACACCAATGCATTATATCTTGAAACGCGTCGGTGTTGTTTATCATTAAACACATCGATTGTAATTTTCTCGTTTATAAACATCGACCTGTGACAATGCACAATTATTCTTATTTTTTAATTCCATTGTTCATAAAAGAAATGACATATATCTTATAATAGAATTCATATAAAGTAAATTTTGATTAGTGCATTTGGATATGATGTTTGGATTAATTTGTTATATCATCAGATTTCACATCTCTTCATTATAATATTTAATTATCCATAGATTTAATCAATGATGTAACATTTAACAACAACATTGAACAACACAATAGAATAAAATAAAACACAATTTATTATATATGAATAATATTCTCTTTGTCATACAAAATTGGTCGACACTTATTGGTAACTTCAATTGGGACACTATGTCCATTACATTAAACAAAATATCTGATTTTCAGAGACAAATATTTCAAAAAATACAACATCTTGCATTGATATCCAAATATATTGATCATTATTCTTCATTGGAACTATTGTTGGTTGTCTGAATTGTTTTCCGCCTCTTCAAATGATTCCATCTACAAAAATAAAAATAAAGTGTAATGAGTATTTCTACATTGTTGAGAATAGTGAAAATAGAAATATATAATATACATGAATGTAAATTGAAAAGTGACATACCGTAGTAAGAATTGAGTCCTGAATGATACACATTTTTTGAAAATAAAATCGCATGCCTTTTGTCAACAACTCTTATGTTGGAACATTTCCATACTTTAAAAAAAATCAAATCTCATGCTTTTTTTCAACAACTCTTATGTTGGAAAATTTCCATACTTTGTTTCATACAAGTTTTATACCCCATAATAAATCATAGATTTAATATAAAAGAATTTTTTTGTTCCCTTAATTATAAAATGAGAGAAGTAAAACAACATAAGATACTTACAAATTCCACAATTAATTTTTGATATGCTAACATATACTTACAACCCTTACTTAACTCAATGTCAATCAATTCTTGCAAAGGCTCTTCTTTATATGTTAGCACCTGTTTGAATACATTCAAGGATGGTTGTTATAAAACAAATTAAAATATACAAAAATGAAATATTAAGTTAATGTTATAAGGAAATAAAAATTACTCACAAAAATTGCTATCAACCCTTTTCTTCCTTGTTGTTATGTTTTATGTGCGTTCCATTTTGTTTTATTTTCATTTTGTTTTCTTTTCTGAAAGAAACTATTTGAAAATTATTATTTAATGCTAAATTATTTATTTGTATGTACCTAATAGAAAATTTCAATGATTTCGTACATTTGAATCACGTTTTTGTTGAAATGGCTCCTCTTGCGATGCAATTATGTCCATTTATTTTATCGTCTCCTTGTACACTTTTTATGACATTCATACTGACCTATTTTGGATATAATCTCAGATATAAGCTCGTTGATCCTTTGGGATTTTAATAATCTTACTGAAAAAGGTGAGATGACAAAAAAATATTTTTATATTGATATATGAAAACTAAATACAACAAAATTGATATTAATAAAGAAATGGTTTGTAGTAATATATATATATATATATATATATATATATATATATTCTAAAGATGAAAGAGGTTGGGGAGGGAATGCAAAGGCCTACACCACAGCATAGGGCTACCAACTCTTCAACAGCGTCCCCACTGCTCTGCCTAATCCGACAATCTGGAAAGCAATCTGGCAGTCCAAATCAATCCCAAAAATCAACCTTTTCCTTTGGACACTGGCGCACAAGAGCATCCAAAAAGGGGAGAACCTCAAAAGACGTGGTTGGGAAGGGCCCTACAGATATCCCTTATGTCTAATTGCAGAATAAACCGCAGATCATCTCCTACTCAATTGTGTTTTCTCCAAGGAAGTTTGGAGGCTAGCAACAGGAACCCAAAGTGCCCTCAATCTTCCCCTTGATATAATAAGTCTCCTTCTCCATTGGGACTCTTTCTATCCTTTTGCTGTACAGGGAAAAAACCAAACCTTCACGATGTGGAAAGTACTCCCAAAGTTTTGGCTAGAAAAGAATAATAGAATCTTCAGAGATAACCAAAGAAATGCAGCCATGGTCGTCACCAAAATTCAAGCTCTCTTTGGTGAATCTGCCCCTTATCTCTGTAATCCAAACAAGATCCCCACACTGGACAAAGTAGAGAAACACTGGCTAAGACAGTTCAAGATACAATGTCACATGGGCAGGAAAGCCAACAATCTAATCAAAGAAGATTGGGATATCAGGAAAGACAAACAGGAGTTTGCCAATTGGAAAAGAGAAAGAAACACCCCTATCCTATTCTTTGACGGGGCCTCGAAAGGAAATCCAGGCCAAGCTGGAGGAGGGGGGATAATTGAAAATCACATTGAGGCTACAACAATACAGTTTGCCTTGGGCTTATGAATAGAGTACAATAACAGAGCTGAGGCCATGAATCTCTGGCAAGAACTAATCCAAGCAAAAAAACACAGGATCCAGGACTTGATAATAATTGGTGACTCCAAAATGATTATACAAGACATAATTTTCCACTCTAAGACTCAAAGCGCAATTCTCAATAACCTTCTTGACAAGATCCACCTCCTCCTAAGGAATTTCAAGTCGTTTAAATTATTTCATGTGTTAAGGGATTTGAATGGGGAGGCGGACGAGGAAGACAATCGAGGCACACTTCTAGAGCCAGGGGTATTGAAAGTGAACGAAATGACAGCGAGCGTGGCACCCCCTTGAAACCTGATCCGTCCTCCCTCTCATTTTCAAATGCAAGCTAAGTCAGCAGGAAGGGAATCGGGGGAATCGATGAGACCAAAACACATCAGAGCATGTGGTTGGATGAGAGGGACATCCCAGTACCATGGGAAGGAGCGTTACATATATGGTGGAGACAAGAAATATGTGCGTCCATCCCTCACAAATACTGCAAATCAAAGGGAAATGATGAGAAAGAGTGAAGAAGGACTTAAAAAAAGGGTGAACCCCCAATCTCTTCCCAGTACCAGGGTGAGATTGCAAGTCTACCAAGGGCAGCGAGATCATGAAGTTTCCTTCATAAAAGAGAAAGGCACAAGCAGAAAGGGTATGCATCCAGGAATGGCTTCAGCATCGACCAGCAAACGAAGCACAGAAGAAAGGCTCAAGGAAATGGATAAAACATTGGAAAATCTGAAGCAACTGCTCCAGTATCAGCTGGATTTTCTTGAAAATTTGGATTCAGAAGAAGGAAGAAGAATGGAGAAACTAGAGGCGGATATCACCACTGCAAATCTTCGGTTCACAGAGGAGCTGGATAAGCTACACAGGGAACTAAAGAACCCTCAACAGGAATTTGAAGAACGAATAGATCAACTGGAAGCAAAGATGGCTCAGCTAAACAACGACTGGAAGGAAGACCCCATGAACTAAGCCAGCCCACTAGTAGTCTAGTAACAAGATCTTTTCAACAAAATGGCATTTTGTATAGAAGCCATTGTTGTAAATAACTCTATACCTGGTGAAGGTTAACATAAGATTAGCTCAGGATTAAAGTCTATAGCTATAGAATTAGAAGGGATTCTCAGAATGACAGGCACGAAGAAATTTAGGGCCTATTTTGTAATTGAATCTTTGGCCAGTCCACCCCTTTTCTTTTAATACAATCTCCATAACCGTTTTCGTCAAATATAAATATATATATATATATATATATATATTCTAGAAAAACATTTTTAGGAATATTACTTTTTGAATAATTATTTTTTGTTGTTTGTTTTTCCTATTGCAATTATGATAGGTCTCATTGACCATTTCTCTGGAAACGTTTCTTGTAGTTTATATATAACATGGTTCTTGGAATCATTGGATTGATTTATGTACTGTAAGTGGAAAGTAAATTTATATGTTTGTTCCACTATATCCCTCATAGTTTTGTAAAAGTTTCCCCCCTTTCATTAATCTCTAGAACCACTCCAGATGAGCCAAGGACCAATTCATCATCATTTACATCTTCTATAAAAAAACAAAACCTGGGATGGCATTTCGTTCATTTGTTGTTGATCCCTGTATAACATTAAACATATGTGAATTAATAGATTTTTTGAAACATATTATATAATATTTTAAAGTATATTATTAATGAAAATTCAAAAAATAACTATACCATATAGCCCTCCACCATAGATCCCTGAGGATGTGCTCTCTATCTAACGAAATCATTCAATAACTTCAAGTTCCTCTCCACCATTCACATTGACCTTTTTAGTATATAGGTCCACACATTTCAATCTCATCAACTTGGTGTATGAGGTAGTGTTCTTGTGCATTGAAAAATCCCATAGGTAGATACTTTTACGTTTCACACATTAGCCGAGGAATTTCTCTCGTCCAATATTTATATTTTCTTTATGGATTTGTTTATATGACAACCACCTACACATGATATAAAAAATCAGATCATAGGTATTAACAACAACTTCATATATATATATATATATATATATATATATATATATATATATATATATGAGTAATTTGAATTTTGCATATAAATCATTAATATTTACCTCATTTATTTTCCAAGATCATATATAACTTGTTTTACATTGTTTTCAAAGTTGTAAGGTAGATATAGAGGTAGAACATACTATAAAAAAAAATAGATCATTAATTTTTAGGAAAAGAAAGCTATATTATAATACTGAAATGACGTAGATTTACAAATATATAAATCGACATCCAAAATAATTACCTTAATGAAGGTATGTCAATACAAATTTTAACAATTTTTTATTTGTCAGTCCATCCATCTACAATTCTCCACAGTGTTTCTATTACATTCTTATTGATATGCATTATATCAAACAAATGAGCTATTTGTAGGTTCTCATAGTAGGGAAACCTATTGAATTGTGTATAGGGTAAACTTTCATTCCTTGTGGAAGCCCATTAATTCCTGAACAACATTTATGAAAAACAATTTATGAGATTATAACAATAATTGTCAGATACAATAAATATAATTAGATAGAAATTAAAAGAGTAGAACATTAATATATATGCAGACACATACTAAATGCTTACCTTAATAGTTTAATCTATTATATTCCAACTTCAATAGGTGAGGTGTCATTCTTCATGGTTTTATTCCAGTCTCTTATTTCAAATTGAAAATATGATTTTATGTAGTTCGATACCTACAATTCTTAGGGAGGAAGTGATTATACTCATAAAATACTTCCTTTCCTACTTCTTGAATGGTGTGATTTCAACCTAGGACCACAAATTGTACACACAAATTTCACGTGTGTTTGAAGACCTAGAAGATTATATAGATTAATGTCAGTATTATTTATATAATGAGGAATTGATATTTAAGAAGCATGCATCATATTTTCATAAAATTATAAATACTATTAAATTCCATCAATATGTTACATACCACAAAAATGTGTTAGCCCCAGGGCATCATGAATTGTAATTGAAATTCCCTTTTCCTTATTGGTATAGAGATGTCGTACATAGTGATGCCATCCCATAACTTTAGTAGATCATCAACAAGAGGCTCAATATATACATTCATATCTTTCACTTGGTGTTTATCTAATTGGGTGGAAGTACACATAATTAATACCTTGTGTGTATATATATATATATATATATATAAGTAATTATGCAATGAATAATAAAAATGAAATGCAACGTTCAAACCAATTTTGCAAACAAATACCTAGAACAATCATTGCCAACATTGTGTGATCCCTATTTCCCAAGGATATGGGTTACTGTTTATAATAAAAATAGGCCACACTGAGTAAGTAGACCTCATCTCACCAAATGGATTGACACTTTCAACTTCCAATGAAAGCCTAACATTATGAAGTCCTTTAAAAGTTGGCCATCTTTCTTTGATGTTCCTAAATGAAGAACCATTGGAAATTGAAGAACAACATCTTCACTTATGTGCTCTGCATGCTAATCCATAAACTGTGCAATTCTTTGGCACCTAAACAATCATTGCAAATGTGGAATTATCGGAATATAAGGAAGAACCTTGTGAGACACCTTTTTTTGTTACTTGATAGGTTCGATATCTACTAACTTGACATTGTG
>JZKD02S1831070.1:67564-90774 GCA_000966675.3 Picea glauca | reverse complement strand
TATGGCGCATATGACCATAGGTTTGGCAAATGGGTGGTTAATTCGTTGAACCGCTCCAACTATATAACTCCCGCGCTCCAAGTCATATGCCAATACAAAGAAACCGTGGGCTATTTCAAGTCCCACGCACCAACAACCGCGCATATATGTTTTAATACAGTCATATGGTAATGCAAAGAACCGTGACCATGTTTCAAACCTCGCGCGTAAATACAACCGCGCGCACCATATACGGTGGTCACATACACTAATACAATGAGACCGCGGGTCGGGGCTTAGCCCCGACCCGTCCCCCTTTCCGTTTGGTATAACATTCAAACTTAAATATAAATGCGCTGACTCATATGACAAGGAACAATGGGCGGCATAATGGTTAGCGGAGGCTTTGTAAGGTTTATGCTATGGGAGGTCCGGGGGTCGAACCCCGTGGACTCCCAATACAATTTTTACATATAAAAACAATGACCAAAGAATGAGTGACAAGTGGTGCCCTCGGGTTGGGCCACGTGTCCTCATACTATTCGCCCATATCGGACACGTGTCAACATGCTACTCGCCAACATCAACCAATGAAAACGCGCCACGTCATCCACCTGCCACGTCACCGTACGGATGGTACGGCCCTGCCACGTCACCGTACGGACTGTAAGGACAGGTACAGTCAACATCCAAAAAATTTGCCTGTTTGGCTTGGCAAACAGATCGCAATATCTTCTCCATACGGACTCCGTTTGAGAAAGTAAATATACCGCCGGAATCAGGAAGACGAGACGGACGCAATGGCATTGTTTTCGTCGCATTCTGAGCACTTTGAAAATTGAGCAAAATTTGATCCCCTGATCAGCGTAGGTTTTGTGACCTCTGGTATGTTTCCATTCCTTGTCTCATGAGTCGAGATTCCATCTTTATTGTGTGCTTCCCCATTTGTTTTGTCTGCATTGTTAGTTCTGAGAACTGAGGCTCTTGGTATTGTTTCCTTCTTCCTTGGTTTCTTTGTTGCGGTGCCAATACCTGTAGGTTTGTTGCGCTCGACTGCTTTTCTAGTATTTTTCGTTGGGATACTAGACTTCTACGTTGCGACAACTTCTACATGTTCTTTTCCCTTTGCTCCTCTCTTCCCTACCACTGGCACCTTCCATTGATCCGACCATTCTGCGAGTACCCACTGGACTTCTTCTGTTGTAATGAAATAGTGCATATTGAGCAATGTCTTGTTAGGGTCTCTTCTTACTTGTATCCATGTGTTATGTCTATATGCCTTAATGTTATCTATCCCCTCATGCTCCTTCACCACTTCAGGTGAGATTCTCCATGTATTTGCAATCTTCTCCTCCATCTCTTGAATATACATGCCAAAAATACTTGTGTTGGATTTCCTTTGATTGGCATCTGTGTTATGTCGCAGAGTTTCATATCTCATTGCGCCACACCTTCCTGTTCTTCCACAAAATATTGAATACTTTGGTTTCTCCCATGCATCTAGGGCTATCAAAATTAACAACGAGGAATAATGGAACTCTGTTATAGCATCCTGTGCATCCATGTAGTCTTCTAAGAAAAGGTTGAGTAGATACGATGCCCAACTCAGAACTGTACATTTTGCACACTGCACAGTTGTTACAACCACCCTTGTAGGTGCCTCTTCTTTGTGACATTTCCTTAGTATCTTCCAGGCCATCATCTTTGTCGCAAATCTAGTACGTGTGGCAAAAGTTTTTTGACGCATGCATTGACGTCTCTCCCCCTGCTGAAATGAAGAGTTTCCAATAAATTTGTTATGCTAGAGTTGTAAAATCCGATTATCCATTGTCTGGGATCCATAATTGGGATTCCTTTCGAATTTGACCCCATGTTCTCCATATAAATCTTTTACGCAATCTCTGGGAACTTGACGACTTCTGTCACATCGTGATCGACATACCACAACTTGGGAACACATCCCATCTTCCACAATGACGACTGAGTCTGGAATGTGAGGCACTGATAACTCAATTTCTGTGTGTGTGTGTGTGCATTGTTGTCTTCTTCTTCGACGAGCATGTTGATGCTTCTTCTAGGGTTTCTTCTTCCTTCATTTCCTCATATTTCGTGCGTTCATCCTTGACCTCTGGGTTTTTCTCTACTGCAAGTGTATCAGACTCTATTTTATCACTGTCATTGTCACCATGTTCACCCTCTGCATGGGTCGTTCCTAGAGTTTATGTGCTAGAGCTCACTTCCGTCATAGGGTTTCGGCCTTGCAATGTTTGGATAACTTCTATCGCTTCTTCTTCCTAGTTTTCTTTTTCAATCAGTGTCAGGCTAATGGATTATGTCTCTCTAGTGGGAATGCCATTCACATCAACCACTCCGGTCGTTTCTACCAGTGGTCTATTAGTGCCATGGGTCCTTCGTGCGAATTGACTAGGTTGTCCAAACTTTGGCAGTGCCATTTTCTTAGCTCAGGAAAACTTGGTTGCAAATCTTGGTTGGGTTCTTCACAAATTCTCACTTGCTCACACCCTGTTTGCTCCATTGCTTGATCACTCAAAAATCACAAGTTTTTTGTGTTTTCCCTGTATTTTTTCCTTTTATAGACTCTCGCATTAATGCTATGACGCGTCATTTCTTTTTCGTTCACCAGTTTTCCACTTGTCTGGTCATTCTCTGTCTTGTCGCGTGATGTTTGCTTTTCCTGCACACAATCTTATGAGTTATATTGCACCAATTTTATGTTTGTTGCGCGTTGTCATTCTCAACTATTTGTCTACCACTTATTCCTCTAACTACTTATTTTTGGCTTTTGCTTCATTTTACTACTTTTCTTTTCCTTTTTCTTGTCTTTTTCTTCCTACTATTTACAATATGTACAAGTCTAACTTTTGCGCTGTAATTACTAAGGGTTAGTGGGTCAACTCTCCCTATACAGTTTCAATCGACTACCATTCACTAGTCCTTGAACTTCCTTTCCTACTAAGTCCTATAGTCGTACAACACCTCCATCTGTGACAAACTTTATCTGGTATGGCATTAGCCAATGCATTCTAAGTTTCCCTGGGTGTTGCAAATATTTACTGTCATAGAAGAGAACCAAATCTCCTACTTTGAATTTCTTCTTCTTAATATGTCTGGCATGCCAAGACTTATCATTTTCTTTCTGTACCTCCTGATGGAAACCAACTATGATTTTGTCTTCTTTTAATTCCATAATTAAGCTAATCGTTCCTGCGCTACGCCTCTTTCTGTCATTTATGTAATAGCTGCAATGTGCAGACTTGGTATCAAATAATCTAAGGGAACTACTGCTTCATGTTCATACACCAACCTAAAGGGTTTCTGCCATGTTAGCTTCTTGCATGTAGTCCTACAAGCCCATAGTGCTGCTGGTACCTTAAAATCCCAATTATCTTTGTTCACATTACAAATATTTGCCAAGGCATTCTTCAAAATCTTCTTAAATGCCTTTGTTGTTCCATTCGCCTAAGGATGATAAGGAGTGTTCTTCTGATGATGTATCTCAAATTCTTCCAACATTGCCTCAATTGTGTTGTTTATAAAATGAGTCCCCTGATCACTCATCAATATTCTTGGACATCCAAATCTTGTCACGCCCTGTTCAAATAAAAAGCGTACTGCAGTTTCTGCGCTGCAATCCTTTACTGGTGTTGCCTTAGCCCATATGGTCAAGTATTTTGTCGTTGTAATAATATATCTTGCTCCTAATATTCTTGTTGGTGGATTAATTGGACCTACAAAATCTACTACCCACTTATCAAACACTTGTAAACTTACTTGAGGTCTCAATGACATCTCATCCCTCCTAGATGGCTTCCCAACTCTTTGACAAACATTACACTTCTGACAGTATTCCTTTGAATCCTTAGGAATTGTTGGCCACCATAATCATACGTACAATACCTTATGCACAGTATATTTTTCTGCGTAGTGTCCTCCAACTATCCCTTCATGTGCTTCTACTAAAATGATAGGCCTTTCATGTTCTATAACACATCTCCTCAAGATGTTATCTGCTCCAAGTTTGTATAAATGATTTGCAATCAATTGATAGTTTGTAACTCTGACCACCAATTTTTTATTCTACACAGTAGTAAATTCTCTAGGTGCAAGCCCTGTACTCAAAAACTCAATAATGTCAGCAAAATATTCATCATTTATCTGTACTGAAAACAATTGTGCATCTGAAAAGTTGTCTTCCAAGTTATTGGGTTCTTCTCCATTAGTTATCCTGGATAAGTGATCTGGTCCTACATTCAATCTTCCATGCTTCACCACAACTTCAAAGTCAAACTCTTGGAACAAAAGTAGCCATCCGCATATCCTCCCCCCCAACATTGGTTTATTGACTAAGTATCTGAGAGAAGAATGATCTATAAACATCTTGAAATGTTTCCCTAACAAATAATTTATGTATTTCTGCAAAGCATACACCATAGTTAATCCTTCCCTCTCTGTAGTGTTATAGTTGTGTTTTGAATCTGATAACTTTTTGCTTGTAAATGCAATGGGGTGGTCTATATCACCTTCTCCTAGTTTTGTCAATACTGCTCCTAATGCTATTGCAGATGCATCCACATGCACATGAAATTCTTTTTCCCAGTCTGGAAGCATAAGAATTGGCGCAGTCACCATCTTCTCCTTCAAGATATCCAAACTCTGTTGGCATTCTTCATTCCACTGATATTTGGTGTCCTTTTTCAGCGATTTCTCTATTGGCGCAATAATCTGTGTATATCCTCTTATGAACTTCCTGTAATATCCTGTATGACCAAGTGTACTTTTCAATTGACGCATTGACTTCAGTGGTGGTAAGTTTACTATGACAACAATTTTGGTAGGATCAACCAACAGACCATGTTTACACACCACATGCCCTAACAAAATACCAAAGGGTGCACTGAAAATACCTTTCTTAATATTCAATGATATCTGACACTGTTTTCATCTGTCTAACATTAATCTTAACACTACAACATGGTCCTTTAGTAAGCTAAACATTGTCTAATTGTCCAAGTAAACCTCCAAAAACGTATGAATGAAGTCCTTAAAAGTTGTTACTACTACTCTTGAGAAAACGGTTGGTGCATTCTTAAACCCAAATGGCATGATTGTATACTGAAGTGATCCCCATTATGTAGCAATTGTTGTCTTATGTCTATCTTCTAGTGTTATCCTGAAAACCCATTTCTAAAAGAATAAGCTTCTTGCCCCCCTACATTCTCCAAAACTTCGTATGTAAATGGAGTGGGAAAAGGATCATGTAGGCAAGCATCATTCAATTTTCTCAAATCTACACAAATCTGGATCCCTCCTTTCTTATTTCCATGCACCACCATAGGACCGATCCATTATGATTCTTCCACAAGTTCTATGACACCATCTTCCAACATCTTGTCAATTTATGCTTTCACTTTCTCTTTATATATTAGACTCAATCTGTAAGGTCTTTGTCTTATAGGTCTGGCTTCTGGATTCAAAGGGATCTTCATCTCTCCCAATTCTCTTGCTAATCCCTTCATCTCTGAAAATGTTGTTGGGAATAAGTCATTGTTCTCGCGCAATAATTTTGTGATTCTTTCTACTGTTTGATTATCCCAATAATCTCCAATGCTTGCAATCTTTGGATTTTTTGCAGTTCCAATGTTTACCTTCTTTATCTTTAATGGCACAACATAATATTGTGAATCTAGCTTTGGGCCTTCTATTTCCCTTTCTCCTTCAACTTCCGAGATCTGGATATTGTGCACTTTATCTTCTGGGACGTGATAACAGTGTCGCAATTGTTTCACTGTCTAACTATTCTGCTTCTGGTATGCTGGGATTATTTCAAATTCTGGTTCTTCAAATATCATGTCTCTTACCACTTTCAGCGTTGTATACATCTTTGGACTTTCATGTTCAAAGGCAAATGTAACTACAAAATTTTGTTGTATCTCTTCCCAGTTTGTATTTTCTCTACGTTGTTCCTATTATGTGTATCAGTTCTTTGGAATGCCTTCTAATGTGTGAATAAACGATGTGGTCATTCTTCTAGTGGTACTAATCTCCATTGAACCATGCACCATCTACATGTTCTTTAGGTTGTCCAATTCCATCATATTTCTCTTGATATCTATGCTCTTGTTCTGCGTTGAATCTGATGCGCAATAACCTTTTACACTGAAACTAGTTGTTGATATTCTCTTTGTGTGTACCCCACCAACAGGAAAGTGTACCTTTCAAAGCAATATCTAATACTGGTAGTCTCTAACTTTCTACCACTTCTAATTCAAACTTAATTAAAAATTCTTCCAAGTCATCCATACCATAAAAGTTAGGAGGCTCTCTTACCTCTGAACCAATCCATCTCAGCGCGTGCGTCATTCTGGCACATCTTCTGGAGGATAATTCATGTAGTCGTTGCTGTCAATTCTCCAGTCCCGTGTCAGAGTCTGAAGAACACGAAGTAATACTTCTCCAACTGAGCATGCCATCTGCAGTTGGGTTGATATAATCCTCTTCGCGCGTGGTTGTTCTGTATAACCGATTTACATCTTTTGTAAGAATATTGTCTATTGCAGGTTCCACATACCTTCCTCCTTCTGAGGGATCCAACGACACAATAAATCTATATTCTCTAGATTCAAAAATAATCTTCCTTGTCTTCAAATTGATAATAGCATGGTTATCAAAAGCCCAATCTAGACCCAACAAAGTTGAATATGGCGAAGTATTATCTACTATGTCAATGAATTCAAAGTATGCCATGGTACGCACACCATATAGATTTACTGGAATCCCTTTCAATCTTCCAATTGGCACCATTTTGTGTTGATTTGCTAACTTCAATTGAATAGGTGAATACCCCAATTGAGGTTCTCCCATAACTTCCCAGGTCTTCTTTGGAAGAACGTTGACTTCAAACCCTAAGTTTAGTATGATATCCCCCATATTGAAATCTCATATGTTTGCATTCAACTTGAATTATCTACTTGTTCTTCTCTTCTTTTGGACCTGATTCACTGTCTTTACCCCTTCTTCCCCAGGATGACACTTTTCTAACATATTTTGCAATATTTGTAAAGAGTTTCTATCATTCAACAATTTTACACAAGATCCTAAAATGTTTCTTAAGTTACTTACTTGCTTTCAATGGTGCTCTTTGCTAGTCTGATCAAATAATGGAGGCATGTCATATACTGGTATCTCATCTACTGGCTTTGTTCCTGAAGTCGACACAATATTTTACTTCGAAATCTCCTGCCTAGCCTCCTTAAATATCTCTTTTTCTTTGTGCACATCAAACTTTTGTTCGGGTGTTGTATTTGTCCTGACCCACTGGTACTGATCCCGATCCTTCTTTGTTGCACATTCTCCTGTATTGGATCCACCTCTAATAACTATGTTGATCTTCTTCCCATCCTCTTCTCAGTTTTCTACAACGATCCATTGCACGTTCTGATTGTTCTGGTTCCTCTTGTCCTGTATTTTTGTTAACAATGTAGGACAATCTTTTGTTTCATGGTCTAGTCTGCGACACTACGTACCTGTCACAGGTGGTTGTGGACAATCTCTAGCATAATGCCCTAGTTTCTTACAGTTATGGTAAATTACTGGTCCTCGACCTCCTCCAAAGCCTCTTCCTCCACAACCTCCTCCTCTGAAGCCTCCTTTGTTACCTTGATGATCTATGCGCAGTGTATTGTACTGAGATTCTTGATTATACTGCAGTTTCACATTATTATACTTTGATGGCGTTGCACATTGTTGTGCGTTATTATACTGTGGTGGTGGTCCAAACTGTTGCACATTGTTGTACTATGGTTGTGGTTGAAACTGTTGCTCGGGATTATACTATGGTTGTTACATGTTGTTATACTGCAACTACTGCGCATGTTGTCCTGTTATGTGTTCAACCTACACCCTATATGTATCTGAAATCCTCTCTTTCATCATCTCCAAAGTTATACAGTCCTTCTCTTCATGTCCAACAAACTTGCAAAAAATACAAAATGTACTCTTCGACACTATTTGATACTTCTGCATCAGGGGGCAATGATAGGGATCATGCCCATGTGTTTTACAAATCTCACACTATGGTCCTCCTGAAGATAAAGGGTTTGGCATACCCACTCCAATATACTGCACAAATAATGGACACTCATTCTTATGATGGCCTTTTGTCCTGCACATTGTACACCAAACGTGTTCCCTTTTCTCCTTACCTTTATTCTGATTCAACTGAAATGTTAAGTTCTTCAGGTCTCGCCTCAACTCTTCCACAGCTGGATATGTCTGCTTATACTGATTTTCCTCTAATTATAAGGCTGCTTGCAGAGCCTCACCCCGACTTTGAAATTTATGTTGCCTCAAAGGATACTCCAAATGTTGCAACAAAGAATTAACGAACAAATGTCTATGCTACATATCAATAATAGGGTACTTTAACTTACCTTTTAGTCTTTTGAACTTCTGGTCCACCTGCCAAACTGATTCTCCCAGTTTCTGCTTAATTTCTATCATCTCATTCATAAACTGGTCTTCTGAGTTTGGTTTCTGAAATTCATATATTAATTTCTTTTTCACTTATGCTACAATTGTAGGCGTTCCCGTTGGATTATTTGTTGCGAGACCCATGTACCATTCTAATGAACAGTCTCTGAATGTGATTTCCAATTGCGCAACCTTTGTATCTTCATATGTGATCTGCTTAACTACCCATATATTCTCACAGATAAACAAATGTTTTTATGGGTCATCTGACCCATCTCCTCTATATTTTGGTAACCTAATAGTTGGATCTTGTCCCGCCATTGTGAAGTTTGTTTTACTACCACCTCTGCGCAGTGTAGATACCTGACTACTACTTGTTGAACTTACACTTTTGCTTGAGTTTCCACTGGATGCATGTCCCGTAAAAAATCTTCTACCACTAATCACTTATTGGTTAACCGGTTTTTCTTCTTCAGATGTCTTGGTCGCACACGAGGTTGTGGGTTCCACACTAATTCAGATCTGGAATGGAGAGACTTCTTCTGCTTTAGATCCATGACCTCTGGTTTTCCTCTCATATGTGACACGCAAGATATCCTCAATCTGCCCTGGCGTGGAGATACTCTACCTCTTCCTCATCATTGTCCAAGCACTCTCGCTTGACTACTGCCCTCTTCTTGTTATTCATCTTATACCGGTAGGGTCGTCTGCTGCGCGTCACACCTGATTTCCTTATGATCTCCTTGGTCTGTTCATCATCCATCATGATGGGGTCCATTGCTTCCTTCTTCTAGCTACTCTCTAGAGCATTCTCCATATCTCAGATCTTCCTTGGCGCTTCCCCCAGCTCCCCCATGCACGCAAATTGTTCTAGTTGTCTAATTCCATGGTCATCACGCCTTTATCATATAATAAGATCTTGATCGACGTGTAAAGAGACCTAATGTACGTTCCTCTGGGTCCCTTTAAGAAATCCTTCTTTGCAGTAGCATATGACTTTTTTGTGTTGATTGCAAATTCAGTAATAAATAACATAGTAATACTATCTAACCAGAAATCCACTGCGAACATGAAATTATTATTAACTCTTTCCAATAACACAATATTCTCAGCAGTCCATTCTACTGGCCTAATCCGATTAGTCAGATGGGTATCCTTCAATCTCAATAACCACTCCTGTAATAACTATGGAAAGTTAAAAATATATGCTTCATGCAAATCAGTAAACACATACCTCTGCAGGTATTGGCGCGGTGTGTATCTAGAACTTTTCTTATTGTGATATTTCAGATATAAAAAGTATGCAGAACAGAAATAAATAGCTAGAAATGGCTGATGAACAACAATATAACCAGAACAACACCACACTAATACCAAAATGATCCCAAAATAACACTAGAAATAACACTTTGATTATTGAGAGCAATGTTCACTTGCCTCTTCGAGAGGGCAACCTCCAGTAGAGCAGAGCTCTGTTACAATAATATCCAAGACAAAAGTTCTCATACCCTCGACTCTTATGTATACTAAATATGTTTATCAAAAGAACCATCTAGAGGAAGATCCTTCTAGAAGTGGAAGCTTCTATTAGGTCTTCTTACATTGGACCTATTCTTCCTTATTGATAGGCCTTATTAATATTGACCTTTATTACATGGAAATATATTATTCTACCTACGTAAGGGGTTAGGTCTCTAACATGCCCTCCCCCTTAAAAACAACCTTGTCCTCAAGGCTTGAGATGGGGAAATTGTTGCAGAATGGTAGTTGGTTCCCAAGTGGCATCTGATGGAGTTGTATCTTTTCACTGGACTAACACTTCCTTGATGGTTTGCTGATGCAGATGACTCTCACGCTGGTCCTAAATTGCTTGTGGCTGTAGCCAAATGGAGCCTTCTTCGTCCAACTCGGGAAGGGTGGTTTGGGTTTGGCACTTAGTTCCAATCACCTTCTTTAAACATGAAACATGAAAAACAAGATGGAGCTTAGAATGACTGGGCAAAGCTAACTGATAGGCCACCTATCCCACACACTTGAGAACCGTATAAGAACCATAACATTTGGGTGCCAATTTCTGACAATGGTCAACCTTAAGGGAATTTGCTTGTAAGGTTGCAGTCGAAGAAACACATGATCCCCTTCTGCAAATCGACGTTCAGAGCGATCTTGATTTGCTTGTTGCTTCAAGCGATTCTAGGCCATGACCAAATTCTCTTTGAGGGTACGGATCAAGTTTAGTAAAGAAGTGGGCGCCACTCAACTCATCCAAGAGGTCATCAATGACATGAATGAGAAATTTGTATTTAATGGTGAATTTGTTGAGGGCATGGAAGTCGTGACACATGCGCCAAGAACCTTCTTTCTTAAGGAACATGACCACAGGAGAAGAGTAGGGGCTCATACTAGGGCAGATAACACTTGCGTTGAGCAATTCTTGAACCATTTTCTCGATTTCATTTTTTTGTGAAAAGGGGTGACGATAGGGAGGGATATTGGGAGGAAGGCTTCCTGGGACAAGGGGAATGGAATGATCATGAACACCACAGGAAGGAGGGAGTCCCTGGGGAGTGGAAAAAACCACTTGATGTTTAGAGAGGATGGATTGGAGGTCCTACGACACAAAGGGTGTCTCAGTGGCTTGTATGGTATGGAGTTGGGAAATAATGCCAGAATGACCTTTTTTTAGCAGCTTCTCCATGCGATGGGAACTAATGATCTCCGGGGAACCGATGGTGATGCCTTGGAACTTATATTGATGGCCCTCCTGGTCGAATTGCATGCTTAATTCTTTAAAATTCACGAGAATGGGAACCAAAGTCTTTAGCCATTTTTCACCCAACACAATGTCACAACCACCCATGTCGATAGCAAACATATGAGATTTTAGATGGTATTCACCAATTTGGAGACACACATTTTCACAACGCTCTCCATATTTCATGGACCCACCATTGGCAATCATGATTTGGAAATTATTGACTGTACAGATATAACAATTAGTTTCTTGGGCAATGTGTCGATGAATAAAATTATGGGTGCTTCTACTATCAACAAGAATGATGACCTTCCTATGCTTGATGTAACCAATTAGCTTGAGGGTTTGGGGAGCAGAGAAGCTAGTGAGAGCATTTAGGGAAATGACTGGTTCTACTTCGAGAGGGCCTGAGGGAGGGGTTATGTCAGTGGGTTAAGGTGACACAGACACAAGGGGAGCCTCAACATCCTCTTCCTAAACATCCTCCGAGATGGCCATAAAAATATTTTGTTCCTTACACTTGTGTCCCGGAAAATATTTGTCATCACAATTATAACAAAGGCCTTTGAGTTGGCGTTCAACCATTTGAGTCTTGGTCAATTTATGGATCTTTAGTGGAGTAGAAGGAGGAGTGGGAGTTAGTAGTTTAGTGCAAGGAATAAAGGAGGGTTTGTGGTTTTGAGAAGAGACAACCTGATGTTCTTCCTTAGCTCTTTTAGTAGCGTCCACCCAACTCTGAGGCTGAGCCATGAGGACATGAGCACGAATATCATCCTTGAGGCCACTGATAAAACATTCTCAGAAAAAAAGCATCAGACATTCCCTCTGTACGAAAAGCTAGTCGCTCAAAAACATCTATAAAGTCTTCCACTGTGCCAGATTGTTTCAACTTTGTCAAATGGCTTAAATGGTTGGTGTCAGTGTCAAAGCGTTCATAAATCTTTGCCACAAAGTGTGTCCAAGCCACATACCCTTGGCGGGCATTTTTTCTCCATTGCTACCATTACCAACGTTCTTGATCTCGATGGAGAACACCATACCGGAGTTTGGCCAACTCATCTGTAATACCATACAAAGAGAAATAATGTTCCATTTGAGTTACCCAGCCAGTGGGATCTGATCCATCAAATTTGGTCACATCCACATGCAGAAGGCGTAGGTCACACTGAAAGTGACGGGGCTGAAAATTTTGGGAATGAGAGAAAGTTTAACCTTTGGTATGCAAAGGTGGGTCAGATAAGGGAAGATCTGCAGGGATATGCAGCTTGGCGTACATCATCGTAGCGACATATTCAAGCTGGGTAGTAATGCCTTGTTTGAGTTTCGTGATTGAGGCGATGATGGAGGAATGCATCTTTTGATTGATGGTGGCAATATTGGCACTGAGCTATCACACTTCTTGTTGGGTTTATGTGAAATTAGAGTGCAAGGTAGTGAAGCGAGCTTCCAAGTCTTGGCTACGGGTATGGGCCATGATGACGTGGGAACACGAAAAGGGGCAGGTGGGACCACACAAAAAATGGGTTATGGGTGAAGTGTATCACGACGATCAGGGCAATGAGTTGAATCCAATGGGGTAAATCCCAAATAAGGGTGTTGGAAGGGGGTCGGGTCCACAAAAAAAAATTGTTGAAAAATGATAAGTATGACTATGATAAGGGCGAAGAGAGAAATCCAATGAAATAGGTCTCAAATCTGAAGAATATTGCAGTGATGAAATGCCCAAATGCTTAACAGGAAGAAATGTGTAGTAATTTTGCAACTCGAATGCATGAGACACAGTTGCGTCGCAATAAATCTTGTTTGTTTTGTTTTTGTTTCCGTCCCAAGGGTTATGTATTCAAGGGTTCTACAGACAAGGGTTTGCCCTCTGTTATAGCTCTCTGATATACGTGCGGGGTCCAACAGTAGTACTCGACCCAATATCTTAGGGCACCAACTAAGGATGCTAGACCGTGCCCTTAGTCGTACTCCCCGACTACCCAGGTACTAGAGGGTATATTCCCGAGTGTTGTTCTTGGTGGCACTATAACAGTCAGACGACTGATCAATTTATCTATGGAGGGTTTCAGGAGATCTAGGTCGATCCGTATATAGGTGTTGTCTGATGCGCTACCAATCGAAGGGGTACCAACAGGGGTTACAAGGGTGGCCAACAAATGTGCGCTTAAGTACCACTTGTATTTCCTGCGTGTATGAATCCCTGACCGCGGGTTTATGCGCGTAATGATGAATATCTATAGCTTAAAGACGTCGGAATACGTCTCTACCTTGAAAAAAAATTTAACCCACAATTTTATGCCAAGGAAGGTGCTCTTATACCACTTGTAATATTACATATATAAAAAGTATGCAGAACATAAATAAATAGCTAGAAATGGCAGATGAACAACAATATAACTAGAACAACACCACAATAATACCAAAATGATACCAGAATAACACTAGAAAGAGCACTTTGATTACTGAGAGCAATGTTCACTTGCCTCTTCGAGGGGGAAACCTCCAACAGAGCAGAGCTCTATTATAATAATATCCAAGACAAAAGTTCTCATACCCTCGAATCTTATTTATACTAAATATGTCTATCAAAAAAATCGTCCAAAGGAAGATCCTTCTAGAAGTAGAAGCTTCTATTAGGTCTTCTTACATGGGACTTATTCTTCCTTATTGCTAGGCCTTATTAATATTGACCTTTATTACATGGAAATATATCATTCTACCTACGTGAGGGGTTAGGTCCCTAACAATTATCTTTCTGTGTGAACTCTAGTTGCTTTGTCTCCAACCATCTTTTGAAAGATGCTTCGTAGGAATCCATGGCCTGAACATTCCTTTCTACCACTACATCTTCTTCACCAAACCCCTTCCAGGTTGTTCTTCCGAGTTCCAGACGGAAACAAAACCATTTTTTGGATGTATGGGTTGACCCGGGTTCTACCTTAGTTCTCCAACAAAACCCTTATCACCATCGGCCCTTCTGGTAAACCAAAAGGCTACACCGCGCACAGAGTGCACAACATAGTCTCACCCAAGATGACTTATGGGTGACTGTAGGACACAAATGTTTGCAGTCATTGAAGGGATTAGGGATGTTCTCTTTACGTCTGCTTCTACTTTAACATGCATTCTACCATAATATCCATCAGATCTACTATTCTATCCATTTAATAACATTCATTGTGCATGATTATTCTAGTGCACGTTGTGAATAAACCCTAACAAATGCATTCATCTATCCATTCATTCATAATAAAGCATATAAAATGAACATAACACAAATAAAGACACCATTTTTATTGTGGTTCATCCCCCCTGGGCTACGTCCACAAAGATCTTCTGCTTATTTCTTATTCTTCATCAAAAAGGTCTTGTGTTGCGTGCATTACATCATAAGTTATGAATGGTGAGATTGACTAGCGTCGCACCAAGCTCCACAACTTGTGACCTGACCCTCAGTTACAACTCAACACTGACTGCATTTTAGCTCCGCAGCTCTCAACAACACAAATAATTAGAGTCTGACTCAAAAAGATGCTTCAAAAGTAGGTTCTTCACACTAATAAGGGATACATTGATTGACTCCCCCTTGATCCATTGACACCCATAACTACCTCTTACATCCTTTATTTATATTACAAAATGGGTTAAAACCTTTAAATTGACTAAAAAAACCCTAATTCTAAGTGGACTTCACTTGTCCACTTTCTAACTATCTTTCGCGTTGTTGGTCTTCGATCCAACTCTTTCTTTCTTTGACTCTACGAAAGTCTTCCTTCTTTCCTGGCGTGCTGCTCCCTTTGCCTTCTTGCGCATTGCTTTCTCTTTATACTTTGAAGCACACTGCTTCCTTGGTCCATTCGTTAGCTCTTATCCTCGTTTGTTGCGCTTAACCCTAAAATTGCCTGCACCAACAACCATCAATATAATATTGGGCATTTGAAAAAAGGTTGTATTGCATTAGTATTTAGACTTGAAAAAAATCCCATCAAATTGTTAAAATCATTGAAAGCCTTAAAGGTATCACGACCCTCATTTAAGTATATATAATATTAAATAGTTTTTATATTCAAGCAAACATGTATCCATAAAAATCAATAGTCTTGTTTGGTTTCACTCTACCACTTACTCTCTTTAGGGTGAAGATGTCACACAAATGTACATTTTCATCTTTAATTAAAAATAATGTAATATACATAATCATAAATTATGTTGGTTTTAGAATGAGATTTATATCAAAACGTACTCATATGTCTACTCAAGGGTGCCTCTCAAATCTCATTAGTCAACTCTACTAGGATAGTGGATCCTTGACCATCATTACCTTGCTTAACATCTTTAAAGGATTCCATAGTCTTTGAAATGATAAGGGTGACTTGTAGATACATGTCATTCATTCAYGTGTTATAGAGAAAGCTCATGAAACCAAATGTGGTGATGTTGATGTTGATGTTGTTTGCAAACAACTTGGTGAACCCTATGTTGTGGCCTCCCACTAAATCTCAATGACTRTTTAGAATAGGTGGAGTGGGCTAGAGAGTTGACTATTTTGAATGGCATAGGGAGTCGAAGTATATGGAAGCACCAACCTTTTGARAGGTGATTAATTCCCAACACTTTGTGAAAGGAAGCTTTCWCAATTTCCCGAAACATGGTTCAATTTCTTCTAAACAAKAAATGAYACTTTCATTCTTATACATTTCCATGCCACATGCAATTCAACAACCTATGACAATTTTCTTCCCAAAATTTATCCATACGCAAATTGTTGATATTATCGTAGYYGTGGGAGGKATTTACCTCCACRTGTAAACYTRATAAGAATAGAATATTCYGAGAAGCAAGAAGAAACCCTAATTAGTTGGCTAATAACCCTAGAAGACAAGTCRGCTCAAGAGGATAACTTGTATTAGGTTATTAGCCTCCAAGAGAAGAAGTCGGCTAAAGGAAATATTATATACTAAGTAAATAGACACCCAGAATGAGAAGTCARCCCARRMAGTTTGCCAATTTTAGTATAAATAAARGAGGTCAGTCTTGATTCTGGCATGCATTCTCAGAACTGCAGAAGCAACACTTGTGCACACTGCAGTTGGCCAGTTTGTGCGCAAGTTTGGAGGAGAGTTGTCGTTGCAGCTAGCATATTTCGGTTTTGGCCTGGACCCTCTCTTGGTTATGGTTTGGACTCTCTGATMAKCTCTTGTTACTCCTATTTGGTGCGCTATCCTTGGAGAGAGGTGTGCTATATTGTTTGGCTATCTAGCCTAGGGTTTGCTTCTGGGATGATTCTTTGTCAAGGTTAAGGTGCTYGRGGGTGGCTTCGRCCTATGGTTGGGTGACAATAGTGATATTGTCTATGGTTAAACRAKCACATCCATTATATTCTAACAGGTTATGGGTCCACACCTCCTTCATTCAGTCTAACCACTGGAAGGGAGAATAG
Organism: Picea glauca; assembly: GCA_000966675.3. Lineage (NCBI taxonomy): Eukaryota > Viridiplantae > Streptophyta > Pinopsida > Pinales > Pinaceae > Picea > Picea glauca. The sequence continues at coordinate 74,107 of JZKD02S1831070.1, read as the reverse complement.
CCATAAGGATACTAAGATCGTTGAAGATTGTCRCTASGGTTTCTAGCAGGAGYAGTTACCAAAGCACTCCARCTAGGGTTACTAACAGGTGYAGTTGTAGAAACCCTAATCCTCTCGTTGAGGCACCTTAAGTGAAGGGATTGACCTAATTTCCAAATAGACTAGTGCGCCCTARCCTAGTGCATCTWYTGGTACTCTTAGCGAGCCAAGACGTCAAGGTTGAGCTTTTGGTCAAATCTAGGGTTGACCAAGTCARGGMAACCATGAMTTACTCTATGAAGTCAGAAAAAAAAGTTAGATGGGGCTTCTAACTTAAGAGCATGAAAGACAAGRATTGATSTCATCCTTGCCAAGAATAAAGTGTTGGATATCGTGAAAGGAAATATTGTGGAACCAAAGTTTGAACAMGAAAAAGAAAAGGAACCGYARAATGTTKCAMTTATGGAGAAGTTCAAAGACAATGRCATTSATGCCATGAGTATCATAGTGGATTCTATAAAAGACCACCTGATACCCTACATCTCCCATCTTGAYTCGTCTAAGAAGATGTACGATGCCCTAACAAACCTCTTCTCAGTCAGAAACATTGGACATGTAATGAGTCTRAAGAATGAGTTATGTGACATGAAGATSAATGATGATGACATCATARCATCATACTTTGTGAGAATCTCTTAGTYAAGAGATCAACTACAAGCTATTGAAGAGATCATTTYAGAAAAGGAATTGGTAAACATAGTATTCAATGGTCTTCCCAAAACATGGGATGCATTTGCCGCAAACATGAACACAAGGAAGGAGTATCCTACATTTGAAGAACTTTGGACTTGTTGTGCACAAGAAAGATTAAGGATCAGTGCAAAAGAGAAACCCCAAAATAAATACGATGATCAAGCTTTCACAACAAGGTTCAAGAATTTCAGTAATAAAAGGAAGTTTGGCTCCAGGAAGAAGCCAAATCAAGAGAAAGATATGTCAGAAATACAATGCTTCAACTGTCGAAAATATGGTCACTACAAGAATAATTGTCCCGAGCTAAAGAAAAGGAAGCAAACACACGAAGCATCAATTGCCGAAGAAAAGGAACCTTCAAAGAAGACTAAGCAGGATGAAACAAACTTCTTCTTCTAAGACAAGGTAACAATACTCCTCATAGTTCTTGTACATACCATATTTTCTACACATATCTTGCATATCTATTTCCTAGAAGATAATATGTTCCAAGAGAAACTATACCTATGGAAGAACAACACGATAAGGATTGCTATCACTATAACTACAAGTCAAACAATACACATGAAAGGATGAAGTACATCAACAACCCCTGGTAACAATTCATGTAGAATATATTACATAAGTAACAACTGCAAGATAAGCCGAAATCAGAATCAATCTTGAAGAAACCTAGAAGAGGTAAAGACAGAAAGAAGTCAGCAATCAAGAAGAAATTGGAAAAATATTTATGACACTTTACATAAGGAAATAAGGATGCAGACGAAAGTGTGGACTCTCCTAGATGGAGAGAGCTGATTATATATTTCCAAAATAAGAGCATCCATTAATGCATGAAGCAATGATTAGGAGAGAGCTAATCCTAAATTATATGATCCATTGAAGATGATGAGGTATCTAACCATGGAAGCAACCATGAAAAAACAACACGTGTTCAGTGTGACCTTAGAAGAAGTCTTCTTCGAAAAGAAGCCTTAAAGTATCCCTGGTTGTCCATCCACATCCATGATCCTATGATGAAAGGAAGAACTTGGAATCTTCAGGGCATGGAATCTATAGAAAACTCCATGGACCTAAGAGCTAAAGAAAAGCATAAGGAAGAACATGAAGATTCCAAAAGAGAAAGAAAAGACAGAACAACCAGTCATTGTATCGAGAATCACAAGACTACCAGCCTGACCCGAACTCACTAAAAGCAATCAAGCAAAGGAAATGAAAGTTGTGATGAATAACAGTGTATGGAAGACTTATGAATGTAAGCATTGTAAGATCCAAAACTAGAGGTTTCTCCCAGATGGAGGGAGAAGACAATGATGATTTCTTGTTCTAGTTAACCAGACATACCTCTACATGAGCCATGATATCGTCCGCAATATCCATGGTTTGGAGTTTACATAAGATGAATGCAAAGATTATTCTCTGGAATAATTGAACAAGTAAAGCGTATGAAAAACAACGTCAAAGCTTTGAGGAATACTAGAAAGAGAACCTTGTATGCAGATGAAAGAAGACAACTTGGTGGACAACCTCCAATGCACAACAGAAGCATTGTGAAAACTTTCTATAAACAAAGATATTGTATTAGAATGGTTACTTACAACTCGAGGATGATGGACTGCAAATCTATGACAAACTCTCATGATGACAGAAGAAGTGCCACTTGGATATGTTCCAGTTTGACCCTTGCCACGATGTTATGAGCTAGCAGGAAACACAAGATGAATCCAACAATGATATACTATATTGATAAGAGCTATATGAAGCCTTCAGAGAATACTGGTGTTCCAGAAAGACCGAAGTACATTGAGATCAAGCATTACACTCTCTGTGATGAAGTCCAGAAAAGATAAAGTGGTTCTCCAATATATATCTCCACAGATGAGTAGATAAGCAGACATTTTGGTAAAGCCTCTGTCCGAGATGAAAGAGTTTGCATACTCAAGTTGGAGCCCGTGGAGATGACTTCCTTATTGAAAAAGGAAGAGATGACTCCTAGGTTGGGAGGGGGCACTGATGTGTTATTGATTTATGGACAATCATTTTTCAGTTTGAAAAATGGTCCAGGATGAGCAGTTCCTTTCTAGTTCGGAAAGTGGTTTGAGATTTTTGACGAACATGCATTTTCCAATTCGGAAAATGGTCTAGATCGAACGATCATTTTCGTAATGAAAATGGTTCGATGGATTGTTGATGTACCATAGATAGTGATTCCCCTTGTGGTTAACATAGGGAATGGTCTAGGATAGTCTCTCTTCTTGACGATCATTCTTAGTAATGGTCAAGAAAACTGGTCCGCCTCGCCGGACAATCATTCTTTCGAAGCTCACAGTTGTGAGAAGTTTCGAAGAATGATCTGTTTTGGAGGTTGGTGCAGGACAATCATTCCCTAGGGCAGATTCATTCTCTCCAGGGTTCACTTTGTTTAATGTCGGAGGAATGGCCTAGATAGGTAAATGGTCCAGGTTCAACAATCATGGACAGGCATTCCCAAGGGCAGACTCATTCTCTCCAGGTTGCACTTTGTTTAGTGCCGGAGGAATGGCCCAGATAGGTGAATGGTCCAGGCTCAGAAATTGGGACATATATTCTTCCTTGCTTGAGAAGAATAGTCCGGATAGCTCATCGTTGATGTTTTACTTTCTTAGGGTGGATGCTCTTCCAGATGTCACAGATGTGAGTGGAAGAATGGCCCAGATGATTCAGTTTATATATCATAACAATGTTTTTCTGTGCAGGTTGATGATATGATTGTTATGGAGACTGTATGTCTCCAAACAATATATGTATACTAATGTAGTGGATGTGTTCCTCTAATTGTGACTATATGTCACTGATCAAGTATATGTGTGCTACTTGGTGTGGTAGTGTACCATTGGATTGTAGTTGTGTACTACTATGGATAGACACAATTGTGTTCTATTGAATGACATTGCTATGCTCGCCTTGAAGACTATCAATAGTGTTGGAAATGATTATCAGCTAGATGGATGATCAATGGACAGAGATTTCCCAGATGGAAAATGGGTCAGAACATTTATTCTTCTAGGACATATGTCCAGATTAGAAGAATGGATCTTGTGTCACTCTGTGGAGTGAGTGACTTATCCAACATCATGTCTGATTACTCAGATGGAGTATGGTTATGAGAGATGATGCAGCTGATGAAACTGATAGTAATGATGGTGCTCATGATCTAATCATGAGAGAGTCTAGACGACTATGTTGATGCTACCAGGTGAATGGTATGTTTGTGCTCAAGACCATTACCTTCAAATACCTCCCTATCTAGGAGGGAGTGTTGATATTATGGTAGTTGCGGGAGGTATTTACCTCCATGTGTAAACCTGACAAGAATAGAATATTCTGGGAAGCAAGAAGAAACCCTAATTAGTTGGCTAATAACCCTAGAAGACAAGTCAGCTTAAGAGGATAACTTGTATTAGTTTATTATCCTCCAAGAGAAGAAGTCGGCTAAAGGAAATATTATATACTAAGTAAATAGGCACCCAAAATGAGAAATCGACCCAGGCAGTTTGCTAGTTTTAGTATAAATATAAGAGGCCAGTCTTCATTCTGGCAGGCATTCTCAGAACTACAGAAGCAACACTTGTGCACACTGCAATTGGCTAGTTTGTGCGTAAGTTTGGAGGAGAGATGTCGTTGCAGCTGTTGAAACTAACAGATTTCGGTTTTGGCCTGGACTCTCTCTTGGTTATGGTTTGGACTCTCTGATCAACTCTTGTTACTCCTATTTGGTGCGCTATCCTTGGAGAGAGGTGCGTTATCTTGTTTGGCTATCTAGCCTAGGGTTTGCTTCCGAAATGATTCTCTGTCAAGGTTAAGGTTCTCGGGGGTGGCTTCGACCTATGGTTGGGTGACAATAGTGATATTGTCTATGGTTAAACGACCACATCCATTATATTCTAACACAAACAAGGTAAAGTACACACACAAGCCCCTATACCACTTGGATGGTACTTCTTATATTTATTCTTCCTTGATAGGAAGAGCTTCAAGAAACACGCCTCGAGCAAATGCATTTGATTCGAAAATTAGATGGTGACGAGGAAATTCTAGAGCAAATATCAAGAGGAGACACTGAGGAATAAAATCCTGCTAATTAATACTATGGTGATGGACAAAATAAGGACCAATGAAGGAATTCAACTAAGGTAAACCAACAAAAGAGGATTGACAAAGAAGAGAACTAACAAGATGTTGTAAACTAGCCAGAAGTTAAGTAATTTGTGTTTGTTTACAACACAAACAAAGGAGGGGAATTTTTCGATTGAATTTACATTTGTTGGATATGTGGAGGGAGGCTTTGTTAGCGAAAGGGTTCTGGTCAAGGACATGTTGGAGAGATTATTGTCTCTATGGGGGTATGAATTAAGGAGCTTATCCATTGGGCAATGAGAAATTGACCACAGTTACCAAAGGGAAGTTGAACCATTGTGTAAATAAATGATCTAGGAAGGCAAACAGTTTGGTAACTCACTCTTAGACATGCCCTATAAGGATGTGGATTGCAAACAAAGTTGGGGTAGCCAATTTGAGGATTGAACAATTGATGGTTCAATGGGAAGTCAATTGAGGGATTGTATATGAGGGAACAACCAAGGGAGCGAGAAGGAGACCTTGATGAAAATAAGGCTTCGACTTGTTAATATTATGGTAGCTGCAGGAGGTATTTACCCCCACGTGTGAACCTGACGAGAATAGAAGACTCCGGGAAGCAAGAGAAACCCTAATGAGTTGGCTAATAACCCTAGAAGCCTTGTCGGCTCAAGAAGAAAATTTATATTAGGCTATTAGCCTCCAAGAGAAGAAGTCGGCCATAATTAATAATAATATACTGAACAGACACATACCCAGAAGGAGAAGTCGGCCCCTGCAAACTGGCAGGATTACTATAAATACAGGGCGCCAATTCTCATTTGACAACAACTCAGGACTACAGTTTTCCCAGTTGGTGCGCACTACAGTTGCAGTTGGTGCACAGGTTTGGAGGAGGGTTGCAGGTGTAGCTGCAGCAACAACTAGTTTCAGTATTGGCTTGGATATCTCTTGGCTAGGGTTTGGAACATCTGATCAGTCTTTTGTGTTGCGCTATCCTTAGGGAGAGATGCGTTGCTCTTTGTTTGGCTATCTAGCCTAGGGTTTGATTCCAGAGGAATTCTCAGTCAAGGTTAAGGTGCTCGGAGGGAGGCTTCGGCCTGTGGTTGGGTGACGAGGGTATCGTCAATGGTAAAACGAGCACAACATCTTCTATATTCTAACAGGTTATGGGCCCACACCCCTTCAGTCAACCTAAAACGCTGGAAGGAAACATAACCGCTAGACATTGAGCTCATTGAGGAACTGTCGCTAGGCTTACTAGCAGGAGCAGCTTCCAAAAGCACTGCAGCTAGGGTTACTAGCAGAAGCAGTGGCATAAACCCTAAACCTCTTGTCGAGGCACCTTAAGTGGCGAGATTGACCTAATCTCCAGATAGATCAATGCGCCCTAGCCCAACACATCTCCTAGTACTCTCAGAAGGCCAAGACGTGAAGTTTGGATTTCTGGTCAAATCTAGGGTATGACCAAGTCAAGGAAGCCATGACGAACTCTATGAAGTCTGAGAACAAGCTAGATGGAGCCTCTAACTTCATATCATGGAAGACAAGGATTTACCCAATCCTTGCTAAGAATAAAGTGTTGGACATTGTGAAAGGAAAGATCGTGAAGCCAGAGTTTACAGAAGGAGAAGAGAAGGAACCGCAAAACGTTGCAGCTATGGAGAAGTTCAAAGACGTTGACATCAATGCCAT
>JZKD02S1831070.1:39020-57251 GCA_000966675.3 Picea glauca | reverse complement strand
ACATTAAATTGATCAACATCACAGAGATCAACAAGTGGATGGTGACTTCAAGTCTAAACTTGAAAACTGTTAAATTCACAGAAAGGATGATAGAAAGTCGGTTGCCCGAATTGCATAAGAGATTTTTCTCCTTTGAAGCAAATGAGATACCCGATGTTCCCAGGATCTTTGTGAAGTTTTTAGGGAAATGCGTTCAGTGTATTGATGCGGAAAAAGGAAGTTCGTCAACGCAAGCTTAAAACCTTTTTTAAATGTTTTTTATTATTAGAAATTAAATTTTTTTTGTAAACGGTTGACATTATTTTTATGTAACCGAAATATTAGGAAGTTGGTTAGTCACCAACGAGAAACTTTGATGAAAATGTATAAATATAGTTTTTAAAGGCTGAGAAAAGGCTTCAGAATTTTTGGAGAGAGCCATTTTGTAATATCAGTTTTCAAATACATCAGAATATAGATCACAAACAAGATTCTGGATCCTGCAAATTTGTAACTATGTCTCTTCACCCTGTTTATTAAACTTGTTGAATTTTTCCTTTCAATGTTCTTCTAACGAGTAATCAATTTGAAGTTATATACATCATTGATTTATATTTCAGATTGGTTCAGATGTTAAATGATTTACAGTCTTTCTTCTGAAATTGCTTTAGTAATTTTAAGACCTGTAAAACTTTTGTTCCTTAATACTTAACTCTTGTTAGAAACCTCGTTTTTTCTTTCATCATTGTCTATTGAAATATGAGATTCTTTCTTGATTAAAGCCTCATATTTTTCTATAGTGTTTATTTGTTATTTTACGATTCCCGAAATTGTTACAAATCTAGGAAACGACTTTGAATGTGTTTACATTACTGTTTTGGATTTTAATTTTTTTTTCTTGTTCTCATCTCTGGAAAATTTGAAGTAACAAATTGATTAAAATCCTTTTTACAAATAAATAAAGTTTTATCATCTATGACTGTCCCTAGTAGCAGACAACCCAACAGACAACCCAACGTTGAACCGGGCCTTCAGGATCAAACCAATATTGCCTTGAGTTTATTTAATACTATTTTACAAACAGTAACAAACCGAGTTGAGTTAGAACGTTCATGGGCTGCTATTGAGTGAGACATTAGCATCCAAGAACAACAGGAAGCAAGACATAGGCAATTGAGAAATTGATTCTGCTTCAATCTTCCTTTGATTTCTTATTCCCAAATCTTTCCTTTTAAATCATTTATGGATGCCTTGACGGTATGCTTTATAGCCTTAAAGCATAAACTCAGGAACAACAGGATGCATGAGATCTTGTTGGGGATCTAGCTGATACTAGGAGGATTCAATCTGATTTCGAGGAGCCTCCTCTTGCACTCACTATCATTGAACTGATTCCACCCAAACATCTTTTCTTGGTTTAGTCTTCAGATCCACAATCGTTTGGCGAGGCTGTCGTGAATCCCTTTTGGGAATCTGCCATGTAGGAGGAGTACAACTCCCTCCTCGAGAACCAACCCTGGGATCTGGTTCCCCTTCCTATAGGAAGGAAACTTGTCAGATGGATCTACAGGACCAAGAGTGTAGCGGGTGGACAAGTTAGCAAATACAAAACTAGGCTAGTTGCCAAAGGCTTTCAACAGGTGCACGACATTGACTATGACAAGACCTTCGCTCCAGTAGCAAAGATGGATTCCATACGTTTGGCACTTTCCATTGTGGCAACCAAGGGATGGGAATCCCATCAGATGGACATGAAGAATGCATTTCTTGATGGAGATCTCTCTGAGGAGATCTACATGGAGCAACCCCAAGGCTTCATGCAGAATTCATCTTTGGTTTGTCGAATGAAGATTTTTCTTTATGGCCTCAAGCAGGCCTCGAGGGCATGGTATGCCAAGATGGACTCCTACTTGCTGTCACATTACTTTGTACGTTGTAAGTCACACCCAAATGTTTACATGCTCAGGATGGATGATTCACTTCTACTCCTAGTTCTGTATGTTGATGATTTGTTGATCATCGATTGCTCGACTTAACGATTGTTGCAGTCAAGAGTATTCTGCATGATAGGTTCTTGATGACGGACATGGTTTCACTACATTTCTTCATTGGACTCGAAATCAGTCATGATGCATCATCAAACTGTCTCAGGCCAAGTATGCACGATATCTCCTCGAGAGATTTCACATGAAAGACTGCAAGTCTGACCCGAATCCCTTCCTATCAGGAGTCAGACTTGAGGATGGCGAGGACACTCCACCGGTGGACAACACACTGTACAGACAACTAGTGGGGAGTTTGTTGTATCTCACACACTCCAAATTAAACCTTTCCTATGCAGTTAGAGCAGTCTACAGGTTCAAGCAAGAGCTGCATGAACTACATCGAAAGGATGCAAAGCATATCCTTCGATACGTACATGACACCATCACCTTTGGGATTCACTATGCAACAGACTCTACATTGGACCTCATCGGGTTCACTGATTATGACTGGGATGATGATAGCATTGATCGCAAGTCCACATCTAGTTACTCACTCATTTTTTGTTCCCGACCCATCTGTTGGTCGAGCAAGAAGCAGACTGCTATTGCTCTATCTTCAATTGAGGCAGAGTAAAGAGGGGTAGTTAACATAATCATTCAAGCTGTAGTTACTCACTCAGTCTGGGTTCCCGACACATCTGTTGATCGAGCATGAAGAAAACTGCTATTTCTCTATCTTCAACCGAGGCAGAGTACACAGGGGTAGTTAACATAACCATTTAGTCTATGTGGCTACAACATTTTTTCACTTAATTGGGAATTCAGTTTCATCGACCGATCGTCATCTAGTGTGACAACCAAAGCACTCTGTAGTTCCACAGAAATCCAATTCATAGGCAGCGGACGAAGCACATCCAGATCCACATACACTACATCCAGAACTTAGTACACGAGGGAATCATCGACCTGCAGTTTTGTCCTTCAACATAACAGACTGTAAACATTTTCACCAAGACCTTCACTGAGCATAATTTCCATTCTCTGCGCAGTCGTCTTGGGAGTGAAGGACACAATTGCCTAGCAACTGTCAATTCTCTTTTTACATACATTGTACTTTGAGGGAGGGTTTTTCCCATGAGGTTTTCCCTCTTTTCTCGTTTATTTCAGTGTATCTTTTGTATTTGGGTACCTAACATGGCCTCGTTGCTGGAACCCATTCTTTATTTTCACCATAGTGATTTTCAAGGGGGGTGTTGGAGATACTTCACACACCTAGAATGTCATTTTCCTAAGGTTTTCCCTATGTTTATTAGTCATTATTCAATCCCCTATAGTTTAGGGAGGATATTCATTTTCCTACATTCTAGGAGAATATTCTCTTCAGTCCAGACTTCGGTTTAATCAATTGAGTGGAGTCTGTATGCCACATTGGTTTCATCACTATGCAACATTGAGATCATGACCAACTAATGCAAATTGTCCTTGGGATTATCGCCAGACTAGAGCACTACTCATGATTCCTTGATCTCCTCCTCACTTCACTCTGTTTCAGTCAGTTAACTAAGGACTGGGAGACTAGTTAACTCAGGCTAGGTGGTGTTGAGGCAAATATATGAATTATCTTACTCAAGCATTTTCAAATCTTTCCTGGCTAAGACAAGATAGTCGGGAATACCAACCTATGTTTTATAGCTTCAAAAATATTTTCTCAATCCAAAAGTATTAATCACAAGGGTTTAAATTGATTTTTTTATGAAAAGAATGTTGCAAAATAACATAAAATTTTTAAATAAGTTTTTGAAAAGTATAATGATTTCAAAAATTTAATGTGGAGATCAAAAAACAAAAGTAACCAAGTCATAGATACACACAAATGTGACAGAATAACAATTTGTTTTATTTCATTCCAAGAAAGCAAAAGTATCTTTCTCTTTACAAAATCCCTGTGAGGGCATGGACCAAAGTCTAATTTAGAGATCCCCGATGAAAACCATGCAAAAGGACTCTGAAAAGAAATAAAAACTGAACTTTATAATCTGGACCAACTTGCCACAGACTGCTACCAATTTGACTCTGCACAATATTTTTTATTAGCTATGAAACTTAATCCATAAACAAACAAGTATACACAGACTATCAAAGATAGATCAACACCTTTAAAACAAACATCTGAATGATTTGGTTCAATTATAAACCTTGTTGTCTACAATAGGACCCTGCTGTCAAAAAGAGAATTACGCTTTGAATGAACTCAAGAATGAATGAAAACTGAAACTATCTCATGAAAACAAAAGAACAAACCTTAGTATTGCTTTCCCCTTCTATTCTCTCCTTGTTCCTTCTTTTCATTTGGCTTTTATGCATTCCATATAAGTTGAAGTAGTTCAACTACTTCCTTTAGTTAAGTTAGTTGAACTTAACTAATTTTAGTTTAGGAGAAATGATAATAATAATAATAGTTAAGGGTTTTTATTTAATAATAACTAAGTAGGTGGGACCCCTTGTGACTCCCTTCTTTTATTATTTTCAAAAATAGAACACAATTGGATAATCATTTAAACACATGTCGTTTTGTAAATCCCTTAAATACCTTAAAAATTTGAATATTTAAATATCATAAATAATTCAAATCATATCTAAAAATATGTAAATATTCACATAATCCACAGTATCCAAAAAATAGCTTGTTGTCCAAAAATTTTTGCAGACCACTGTCTTCAACAACTCAATCATAAAAACACATAAACTAAAATCCATACTTGCCACTCTGAGAGGCAATCCTTCTTTTATCACTGCTATCCCCTTTAGATTTTTCGGAAGTAGCCTTTCGTTGTTTCGAACCTTGAGGTTGTATCTCACTAATAACATGGGAACAATCATCCTTCAGATGCATACGGGAGGACAATGATTTTGAAGAGTCATTTGAAGGAGAGGAAGGGGAGGCAACAACTTTGTCTTTATCTTGCACATGGGGGACATCGGTTTTAAGTCTTTTACTAACATGAGAGGATTGAACAAGTGAATGGACATGAGCAATTTAAACATTAAGATTTACAGGTGGTGGAGGAGGTAATGACAAATTGGGCCAGCCACGATGGTGAGATACTGCCGGATTGACAATCTCTTACTATCCATCATTTGCAAGAACTTATGATTGCAATGACACATGAGGAGGCACATGAATACCAGGGATATTTTGCGGTTGGAAGGGCGGTCTCTCTGGTCGGGGTTGTACTATCCCTTGCTCGATCCAGTTGAAGAACCCAACTTGAAACCACTGATTCAACTCCTGGGGGTCAACATCAAAATGAATAGAGAATCCAGGCCTTCTAGGCCCTCTGTTCCAGTTACCTCTTCCTCTATTATTTCTGCCAGGACTGCCACTGCTGAAAAAACTCATCCTGTATGCAACAATTCATCAGTAACTAGCCTTTAACAGACAATACATGACATTCTGCTTGCATGAAACAATAATTGGCTCAGAAATTGACACAAGACCCATGAAAATCCATCCATAAAAAATCATTTAATAATTGCAAAGTGAGCATGGGGTGAATAGGGCTCACGGGACATCTGGAGGGAGTGTAATGAGCGAAAAAGCGATATAATGAAAGGGGACAAATACACGAGTACTTCTCAACAATTCATTAAATAATTTAACTGTGCAATCAAATACCAAAAATATCTGCTGCCACCTATTTTTTTGTCATATCTTTTATCACTGTTATACAAAGTTTTTTAATTTAATTTATAGAACAGGGCTTGTTAAAATGAAATTGGGATTATGAGGGGGATATAATGAGCGAAAAGGTCGTAGCATGACAGGGATGTAATACATATACTGTTCATATAAAATAAATCAAATCAAATCAAACAACAACTATAACTCTGTTCAGATCCCATAATCAAATAAGCATTCACTTATAAAACCAAAACCATTTAACTGTCACTTCTATACATAATGCTTGCTGACTCAAAAAAATAAATCAATTCATATGCCCATAAATACTCAATTACAGTAGCCCTTGCATCTATACAATATCTATATAGCAGTCATGATAACTGCATTGCCATTTTATGATAACATAATAATTCGTTGAGCCATGGTCATTCATATTCCAATGCTAAATCTTTTTCCTTTAAAATCAAATAGAAATATGCACAATGATTTCAGCCATACACATCCAATATTTATTCCTCAAACTCAAATAAGAATAGGCCCAATATTAACCACCATTTGTTCTTACTTCCATTTGCTCGTGCCCTTTAAAGATTTATCACAGAGAAATAACCACAAATGGCTCAATCAAGGGATAGTCTTCGAAGACACATACAACTCATGCCCTTAATTTTTTTTTACCACAGAGAGTTAACATGTAACAACTCTTGACAATGAGGGTTTTTCAAATGATAGTCAACCACCTCCAACAGAGAACGAGAGGAAACAAACTCTTAACACTGTGAAGAGAATGCTCAAGCATAACCCGTGGCCAACCAAAGCACATATAAATCTTACATTAAAGTTACGGGTGATACTAAACTCGACTATGCAAAGCTTCCAAGCAACAACAAGAATGAGGCCAACGCCATAATACATAACAGTTCAGGGCTCGGCCAAGACATGGCAAGAAACACTCCAACTCTTAACAGCTCGCATTGCAACCCAGAGAAACGAACATATCAACCACAGAGACGAAAAGGAGTGGAAAAACTTAACACCAAGACTGGTTTCAAAACCATTGCGCAAAGCTCAGAGCTTGCCAATCAAAACATAAATTTCCATAGAGGGCCAGATTCAAAAACTCAAGCTAACCGAGCATGTCTCTTCCAATAAACTCACGCATAGATTACACACAACATAGTATATCCATTTCTCTTTTCCAAAATGATGACCGTCAGAACCAAAAGAAGCCATAAGCACAACACTCATACACAGACCAAAAAAACTTAAGAAAAACATAGACCTCAAGCCATTCTGAGCCAAAAATCAATTCATAACATAGAGGAACCATCATGGATGGAAAAATAAGGAACCATACCTGGAAAAGCTTGCTCGAATGAGAGAATTAGATTGTATCTTCTTTCACAACCGAAAATCGTGGAGCATCAACAACCACCATAGCCAAAAAACCAAATGCAAGTATGGCTAGGGTGACAGGCCTCGAGGGTTGTTTGAGTGACGTGATTCCTTCCCCAGCCTCATTCAATTCAATGTACAATCCAACCAATCCACCATAACATTAACCATTAATTCAACCAAATATCCCATTGCTATATCCATTTACATAGTGTGCCACCCAAAGTAATGTCAAAATCTTTTAACAATAACAATGTGCCATAATATTACCCCATGTGCTTCCACATATATATTTTAACAAGTGCATAAGTCTAGTAGCAAGGGTTTATGCACCCTCCTTTTGTCACAATTACACATAACCTTAGGGCTTGTATATAGTCCTTTAATTTGAAAAATCTCCCATATCATTCATTTCCAAGATCATAAGTAAAACAATTAACCACGTTTAATTGCAATATCAAACCAAACTGATAATGATCCTTTTATCCATAAGGCAACCTTAATATAATTTGTGAATGGACATCAAAAAAATAGAGTGCCATGCAATAATCAACCATCAACTTATGTCATCATAACATTTTAAACCATAATTTGAAACATCGAATTGTAGAAGACTATGTATTATCATCACAAAAACAACAAGATATGAGTGCAACATATCCACCATAGTGCCACTAGTCTACAAGGGGGTCCCACCTACTAGTTTATTACTATTATTATAATAAATAATAGTGCTTGGCAATCATTTGCGAGCAATATTCATCGTTGCAATTTTAAGCGTCAACAGGTGGCAATTTACTCCCGTAACTGCCGATGTGTGTCCAAATCACTCTAGACCACCTTTATGGTGCATTGGCCTCTCCTCCAGTGCACATTAGTTGAGTTATACAGAGTATGTCATGTGTAAATTACCATTCATTCATTTGGTTAATGGGAATTCTTCCATTCTTTCTATCTTGTTTCTCTCTTTTCTCATATTTTCTCTGCAAACTGCGTATGCCATTTGCTAGCTAGGTATTTTCTGTGCAGGTTCATCCACATTTACATGCACCTCTATTTTAGCTACTTGTGTGGGGGTCTTATGCATAGTTCGGTTTCACTTACAACTCACTCGGTTACTATAGTACGCTCCTAGCTAGGACATGGTAGAATAGATTGGAAATAGATTAGTTTGATTTCAATACATAGTCTTCATCAACATCTTTGCATTGCATATCCATTCATCATCCATCTTCATCAGTAGACCGTAACATAATTGGTAAAACCCTAAAAATAACAATGGCAGTCGAGCCAAATTCCAGATGGGTCTCCTAAATGATATGGTGCATAGTCTAGTTGGGACCATGTACCGAGGAGCACCCCTTACTGTTGTCGGGCGAATTCTGACCCGTCAACTGTTAGAATAATAGGTGTGCTTGTTTCACCATAGACAATATAGCAATATTGTCACCCAACCATAGGCACAAAGGCCACCTCTGAGCACCTTAACCTTGACAAATAGAATAATTCTGGAAGAAAACCCTAGGACTGATAGCCAACCAAGGTAGCGTACCTCTCTCTAGAGCTAGCGTACCAGGCATAAAGTCCAAACCATAACCAAAGAGAAAGTCCAAGCCAAAACCGAAATGCCAGTTGCAACATCAGCAACTGTAGCTCCTCTCCAGACTTGTGCACCACTGGTCCTATGCAGTTGTGTGAGAGAGTGTGTCAAATGAACTATAGCGCCCTCTTATTTATAGTCCTCCGAGTAACCTAAATGGGTCGACTTATACTTCTGGAGGCTAATAACTCAATAATAAGTATTCTCTCGAGCCGACTTGTCTCCTAGGGTTATTATCCAACGTTTTAGGGTTTCTTTTGCTTCCCGAAATATTCTAGTCTCGTCAGGGTTACATGTAAAGGCTAATACCTCCCACAACTACCATAATATCAACACTCCCTCCTAGCTAGGGAGGTATTAAAGGTAATGGTCTTGAATACAAACAAACCATTCAACCTGTAGCATCATCATAGCCACACAAGCTATATCATGCTTAAATCATGAGCACCATCATCACTATCAGTATCATCTGATAGCATCAACTGCATCATCTCTTCGAAGCCATGCTCCATCTGAGTAATCGGGAATGATGTTGAATAAGTCACTCCACAGAGTGATACAATAATCATTCTTCTAATCTGGACATATGTCCTAGAAGAATAATTGTTCCAACAGATGTTGGAAGCCACGCCATGGGCTACAGGGACTATTCTTCTAATCCGGACATACGTCCTAGAAGAATGACTGTCCTAGACCATTTTCCACAGGGAGAATGTCTGTCCATCAACATATTGAATATCCATCTAGCTGGTAATCATATCCAACAATAGTGATAGTCTCCATGGCAATCAGAACAATGCCATCCAATAGAACACAATTGTGTCTATACATTGTAGTACACAACTACTACCCAGTGGTACACAACCACTCCTAGTAGCACACGACTACTAAACAGTGACACATAGTCACTATCAATGGATCACATCCACCACAATAGCAAACAACTACTGTCTAGAGACATACAGTCTCCATAACAATCATATCATATGATATCAAACTGCATAAAACAATAACATGATATAAAATGAGTCATCTGGGCCATTCTTCCACTCACATCTGTGAGATATGGAAGAGCATCTTCCCTCAAAAGGTAAAACATCAATAATGGGTTATCTATTCTTCCTAAGCATAGAAGAATAATTGTCCCTGATTTATGAGCCTGGACCATTCACCTAACTGGGCCATTCCTCCGACACAGATCATAGTGCAACCTGGAGAGAATGATCCTACCCTACGGAATTCATGTCCCTGATTACTGAACCTGGACCATTCACCTAACAAGGCCATTCCTGTGGCACTAATCATAGTGCAACCTGGAAAGAATGAGTCTTCCATAGGGAATTACTGTCCGGACCATTTCCTATGGAAATGATTGTCCTGTACCAACCTTTAAAACAGACCATTCTTTGAAACTTCTCACAACTGTGAACTTCGAAAGAATCACTGCCCAACGAGGCAAACCATTCTATTTGACCACTACTCACAATCACTGCCAAGAAGAATGACTGTCCTAGACCATTCCCCCACATTGGCCACAAGGGGAATCGTTGTCTATGGTACATCAACAGTCTATCGGACCATTTTCCGAACTGGAAAATGCATGACCGTCAGAAATCTCGAACCACTTTCCGAATTGGAAATGAACTGCCTATCCTGGACCATTTTCGCACTAGAAAATGAGTGTCCATAAATCAATAACATATCAGTGCTCCATGTCAACATGGGAGTAATCACTTCCTTTTCTAATAAGGAAGTCGTCTTCACGAGCCCTAACTTGTCTCTTAAGTACGCAAACTTTTTATCTTGGACATAGGCTTTACCAAAACATCTGCTATCTACTCATCTGTGGAGATATACAGAAGAACCACTTCTCTCTTCTTGACTTTATCATAGAGAATATAATGCTTGATCTCAATGTACTTTGGCCTGTCATGGAACATCGGTTTCTCTGAAATCTTCACAAATCTTTGATCATTAGAATATATCATGGTCGAATTCAACCCCTGATCAGACGCTCCAAAAATCAACTTATTGCTTCTGTACAAACATTACAAGCTGCAATATACTTTGTTTATGTAGTGTTGATTACAACATACTTCTATTTCCTGCTAGCTCATGACATCGTGGAAAAGCTCAAATTGAAACATATCCAAGTAGCACTTCTTGCTAGAAATAATAGGTGTGCTCGTCTAACCATAGACAATATAGCAATATTGTCAACCAACCATAGGCCAAAGCCACCCCCGAGCACCTTAACCTTGACAAAGAGAATAATTTCATAAGCAAACCCTAGGTCCAAAAGCCAATCAAGGTAGCGCACTGTTATCCCCGTTTTCTAGGGATAACTAGGAGATCATGTCTCGAGGCCCACAGGTCCTAGACATGGAGTACCGAGAGCAGGATCGACGAAAGCATGGCCTCGGGGGGCCCATCCTTCCTTTTCTTCGCCAGATTTGTCCTGTCAGCAACAGAAACATCCATCACCATCGGCTTGGACTTGGATCAGAGAAGACTCTTGCTCCATGAGGTAATTGGTCCAGGTATCATGGTATGTGTCATGTTTGATCGCTATAACTTTCAGATATATGCATCAGGTTCTTTACATTTCTGACAACTACTTGGATCTTACACTAACCCACTTTACCATTGTAGGGGGGATTAATGAGGTGCCCTAGCAAGCTTGTATCCATGGGTTTTGGTTAGCCACCAGGGGGGATTTGAAGAGCCATCGCCCGCTCCCACCATATTATCATTTTACATCTTATATCCCATACATCCATCCCATTCCCCTGGTCCGGGCATTAGGATGACCTATTTGAGGGGTTACACTTTGTCCTGTGGGAAGAAAGGGCTAAAGGCTCAGGAGGTAAAAGCAGCTGGTAAAAGGTAAAAGCCATAGGAAATAAAACCTAGAGATGCCTCGCCCAAGGATCCCTGAGAAGGCAATAAAAGGCCTCTCAATAAGAAACTAAAGGGACCCAAAGAAAATAATAAAAAAAGACCTAACCAAGAGGATGGGAGGTCTCATCACGAGCTGGCCCATTATGTTCATAGGTATCTAGCAGTATGACATTTCCATTATCTGGTTACCATGCCAGGGCAATGACCCTTGGTTGCATGGCCAAGGGAAAGGGGGTCTCATCACAAGCCAACCTTATCATTTCTGCGAAAATACTAGTGGGTAACACTGTCAGCTCTGGTCACCACGCCAAGGCAGTGTCCTCTGGTCAGATCTTGAAGCAAAAAGAAAGAAAAAAGTAATAAATAAGAAAGAACAAAGGCAATAAAGGGGCTTGGAAAAAACTGCATCCATGACAGGTACAACTCGCCTCCTACAAAGGCACCCACAGATAACACCTACCCCTGGTCTTCACTGTGTCTAGACATCCTTGGACCATACCACCTCATGTTACATAGCTTGAATGATATCCTTTGGAAACTTTTCTCATCTTGTGGATGCTGACCCAATAGGTCACCTTGTCTTTTCTTCGGCTTTGTATAGTAGGTCAGTGTAATGTCTTTGAGCTATTAGATGATAAGCTAGGGGTCTTATGCATGCATTTGATAAAAATAATGATGAAATATGATTGACATTACTATGATACCGAGGACTAATGAGCCCATGGAGGGCGAAATTTTTGATGTGCATGACTGTGCCCGATGGACAGGTACCAGTGGACCGATACACATGGGGAGATGATTAGCTCGGACCTCCATGGGGTTGAAGAGCCCATCGGATGGTTGTTGGGATGGCAGAGATATGACAGTGTTGTGACGAGCCTTTGCACATGAAGAAAAGAAGGACGTTCCACCCAGGACACTTTGGTTGAGCCCGACCTAGGGGGGATCACCCACTTCAGATGGAATGTTTTCCTTTTGATGGACAGGACGTCACCCAGGAGATCTGGACGTCACCTTGAGCGTGTGGCAGTGTGATGAGGTTAATGTCACGTGTGGCAGCTTGGAGGATCCCTAAAAGGGCTAACGTCTGACTTTTGGATGCTGGATATGCCCAAAAAGGGCCAACATCTCCCTCAGAAGGGCTTGACGTCCCACCTTTTGCTCATTTTGTGTCTTTTATTTAGCAGTTAATGTAAAAACAATGTAAATTTTGTAGTCAGTCTTGTCAGCTGTTTTAATGACCTATTCTGTAAATTAAAGGTCATGGATTGAGATATATTGAGGATGTTTTTCCCTCATAGGAACATAACACAACTCACTCTATTGTGAGATCTCAATACTTGTACCCTAGTTTGGCATTTTTGGTGTTTTTCAGTGAGGCGCTACACTTGGAGGAGGATTTCTCTTGGCATTTATGGCATTTCTCTCATGGAAGGTTTACAACTAGGGTTTGCATGTGCTTTTCTTCATGATATGTAAGTGTTTTTCCTGCAAAACTTCTTTATTGAATGGTTGTAGGTTAGTATTCTTGCATTTTCTTATAAATTGTTGATTTTAAAACCCTAGGTAGCAAGCACACAAGTAGGTCATTGCTACATGTCCCCTTGTAGAGAAATAGTTTTCAGCCATTGAAAAAAGAAGATATAGCCTAGCCATTGCTACACTTTTCTTTCTTTTTTCTGAGCTAGCGTTGAAGTTACAGGTTGAAAAGAGGAGACGTCCTAGGCCTAGTTGGACTACACCTAGGGTTTCACCTTCCAGGGTTTGAAGGCCTTGCCTCTGCAACACTTTCTCCCTTAAATCTGTACTTTGAGCTAGTCATTTTGCCAAGTATATTTAGAGAAGGAGGAAAGAGCACGAGGCCTTGCTTAAGCAACACCAGAGTGAGCCTCTTTCCCCTAGGGTTTTGATTCTAGGGCCCTGCCATTGCAGTACCATAGAACCCTACCTTCCAGTCTCTAAGTTTTAATTCTCCCGAGACCTTGTGCCCTTGCTTTTGACACCATTTACCCTAAGGCACTGGTTAAATCTCCAACGTTGAGCCTTTAATGTGCAAAACCATCTTTTAAAACCCTAAATTCAAAACCCTAACTAACATTACTAACAAAATAAGGGCTGATGTCATAGTGAATATCTCATCTTGACTCAGCAAGGGTGTAATAATAAGCAATTGAATGATGACGTCAAGCATTTACTGAACAAGTTATTGATTGGATATATTGTAGGCTTGGTCATTTGATAGATATTGATGAATTGATGATCTTTCATAGGCTAAATAACAGAACGTTGACTTTCATTTTGTATCTATTTCATTGCTTATTGAATTTAATCAGATAGTTAAAGAAGTACGAACCCTTTGAGTTATAGCCTGCAATATATATATTGTCTTGTTATTATCTTGTTCCGGGCAGGTGTTTTCAACAGGGACTACACTTCTTTTATTGGCTGATTAGCCAGATTATCTGATACTGGTGGTGACCTGCGAGGAGGGAAATCTTAACTCTTGACCTTGTATCCTTTTCCTCTTCAAACCCCAGGTTACTGGGGACCTCTCCCCTGGGCTAACCTCCCTAAACAGAAAGAACCTCCCCATCGAGGTGACATTGGGTGGGGAAGGTTCCTGTTACACCAGTTTGTCCTCTATCCTATAGCCTATGACCTAAAATACAAACTGCGCGATAACATTTTGGCGTCGCTGTCGGGGAACGTTGAGTCAATCTTCCTCAATGACAAATCCTTTGGTAAGCCTTGCCTCAAAGACTTTTCTCTTACAAGATTACCTCGCGACTCCACTAAGACTTTATTCCCCTATTCTTTGATAGTTTCAGGAAAACTATCTAGCGACTCCATGACGACCCGTAGCGGAAAACTATATTCAAATCCCGCTACTGTGGAAACCACCACTCTAACAAACCCTGTGCCTCCAACCAATCCAAATCCTCACAAATTGTCTCATTCAAAGAGTTTCAACAACTTTGACTTTAGCAACATCCAAGGTGGATTACATGATTTTCCCACAAATGCAAACTCTTGGCTACCTTTCTTTTCAAGAAAGGGCACCCTTGGAAACTCACATTGGACCCATTTTTGCGATAGTGTTGACTTTCATTTGGCCGGTCAAGATCACCCTGATGTCTTTATGAGGCTCTTTGTGAGTTCTCTTACAGGAGATGCTAAGGTTTGGATTGATGGATGTCCCAAGGGGAGCATAAAAAACCCCGAATATCTACAAAAAGCCTTTAAAATAAGGTGGTGTGATAGTGAGCATTCACAAGACTCCTTTTCTCAATATCTCAACATTTGCAAAGGACCTTGTGAAAGTATAAGAGACTTCAATGATAGGTTCAACCTTTTCCTTAAGAAGATCCGGTCAAAGGTGGGCTCAGAATAAGCCATCATCGATCACTTCTTGTCCTCCTTAGAAGGAACCTTGCAATTCAACGTTAAGGACCGGTCACCAACAACTTTAGAAGAAGCACAAGACATGGCCTTTCAAATTGAAAGAAATCTTGATTTTGATGACTACATTCAACAAAGAAACCTGAATTGCGAACTATGGGATCCAAGTAATAAACCTGTGGCAAAACCTGAACCTCCAAGCATCCTCCATATCGAATTAGCCCCCGCCAAAAGGAAATGGAGCCTTTCTCATGAGAGTGTTATCTCTTCTCAAGAACCTACGTTAAAGAGGGCCCATCCGGAGGATGAAGTTGGGGATGCATCACACAAAAACGTTGAGCCAAGTCTTCCTGAAGACTTCTCTCTTTTTATTCATCAGGTGGGACACCCTGTTTCTAAAACTTGTGAGTTCAAACCCTTTTATGTCTCCCTCCGGGTCAAAGATTTTCTCCTCCACAACTGTCTCCTGCACCCAAGAGCCAAAACCAATATAATGACAAAAGAAGTTATGCAACAATTAGGCTTGAAAATCTCACAAGCAAATTCCAGAGATAATTTCGCAAAAGGAATCATCAACAATCTCGAGGTGGCCTTTGACTCCTGTCCCAATGCTCCTTTCTTGATGAATGTGGTCATCGTGAATGATATTAATAATTTCGAGATTATCCTCCACAATGACCTTATTGAGCACTTGAATGGAAGCATTCACAAAGAACAGTCTAGAGCCATCATCCCTCATCCTGAAGGAGGATTTTTTACCATCTACAATGAGCCCTTTGTTGGATCACCAGCTGAAAACCTCGATGAGATAGATGATCAACTCTTATGCATCAATAGTGGTCTGAATGATTGGTTCATTTAGGAAGGGAAGTTGGATATGGACACAGTTGAAGAAACATAAGGAATCTGGACCTTGGAATTCGATGGCTCACACTCAAGCTTTGGATCGGGCGCTGGAGTAGTTTTAACAACTCCATCGGGTGAGGTCTTCTACCATTCATATAGGCTGGAATTCCGTTGCACCAACAATGTGGCTGAATATGAAGCTTTGATTTTGGGACTTAATCTGGCAATCGACAAAGGTGTTACAATCTTGGAAGTGAAAGGTGACTCAGACCTCATCGTGTCACAAGTTTTAATGAGATTTTCCACTAAGAATGAGATGTTAAAAAAATATCGAGATGTAGCTCAGACTCTTTCAAAATCCTTCAGAAAGATATGAATTGAAGTTGTTCCTTGAGAAGAAAACCATGTAGTTGATGCTCTGGCTGTCTTAGCTTCCACTTTGCAACCATGCGAAGGACCTCTTCACGATCTATGCAAAATGGAGGTTCTTTTTAGACCTCCTATCCCCGACAATCTAGAGCACTGACAGGTCTTCAAGGATGACGATCAAATTATCAGATTTATGGAGAATAACAAAGAATTCACAGACACACAAGTTGCTTTCCTGGCTGATTCTATGGACTTGGAAATCATCAACCTGCAAAACAATACCTTACCAAAGGGTTGTATTCCTCTAGAGAACCTTTTTGACAGCCATGACGTTTTCAAGGGAAAAAGAACCAATAAGCAAGTTGAGGAAGCCTTGGAATTCAATATTGGTACCGAGATGGATCCGAGAATGGTCAAGATAAGAAAGGGGACTACTGAGAAAGAGAGGAAGGAAATACTGGAGCTCATTAGGGAGTTCAGAGACACCTTTGCTTGGAACTATGATGACTTAAAGGCCTATAGAGGGGATGTTATCCAACATGCTATATCCTTGGTGGAAGAGCCAAGCCATTCTGACAGAAGCTAAGGCATATCAACCTGAAGTTAGATGGACAGATACAAAAGGAACTTCAAAAGATGGTTGACGCTGGTATCATAGCCCCAATCAAGTATTCTTCTTGGATGTCAAACTTGGTAGTTGTTCGGAAGAAAAATGGTGATATCCGCCTTTGTGTCGATTTCCGCAACCTCAACCAGTTGTCGTTAAAGGATAATTATCCCCTCGCAAACATGGAACATCTGCTTCAACGAGTCACAGGGGCAGGGATGATGTCTATGCTAGATGGGTTCTCGGGATACAACCAAGTTTTACTCAAAAGAGAGAATCAACTCAAGACTGCATTCACTACGCCCTGGGGAACTTTTATGTACTTGAGAATGTCGTTTGGCCTCATGAATGCGGGTGCCACCTTTCATAAAGCAATGGATTTTTCCTTCAGGGAACTTATACAAAAAATCATAGAAATTTACCAAGATGACCTCACAGTTGTGTCCAAGGATAGGAAAGACCATCTCTCCCACCTCAGGATTGTTTTTGAACGGTGTAGGAAGTATGGTATCTCACTAAATCCTAAGAAGTTTGTTTTTGGGATTGACGAAGGAAAACTGTTGGGACACGTGCCCTCACCGGGGGGAGTCTCCATTGATCACGAAAGAGTCCAATCTATAAAATATGTTCGCCCTCCAGTCAACAAGAAAGCCCTACAATCTTTTCTTGGAAAAATCAACTTCATCCGCAGATTTGTGCTTAACTTTCCTGAAAGGATAAAACCATTAAGCGCTTTGCTGAAAAAGGATGTTGCTTTCAGGTGGGGAAATGAGACTAACAGATCTTTTGAAGATATCAAAAACGCCATCTCCCAAGCCCCTGTCTTGATTAGTCCTGTTTTTCGCGAGATTTCATAATTTTCTCATTTGCATCTCAGGATATTATTGCAGGTGTATTAATGCAGAAGGATGCTGACAACTATGAACATCCCGTAGCCTTTATGAGCAAAGTCCTAAGAGATTCAGAATTGAACTACTCCATCACAGAGAAGTAGGACTATGCCTTGGTTAAATCCCTCAAACATTTCAGAAATTACATCGGTTACAATAAAATCAAGGCTTATGTCCCGTACCCGGCTGTGAGGGATGTTTTATCACAACAAGACTGTATGGGTACTCGAGGAAAGTGGGTTTCGAAAATCCAGGAGTATGACTTAGAGATAAAACCCACCAAGATAATAAAGGGACAAGGTCTGGACCAAATGTTGATGGAAAGCAATCAGGAAGCCATACAGATGGGTGAGAATGAGTAGGTGAATGTAATAGTCAGTGAACTAGAACATGATGAGTGGTATTCCGACATAGTTTATTATCTAAAGAACTTGTCTTGCCCTGACATCTGGTAGATTACAAGAGGAGGGCTTTGAGGTTGAAGGCTATGAAGTATTGCCTGACCGAAGATGGACTTGGGTGGAAGAATCCTGATGGCATTATACTTCGATGCGTAAACAAGGACGAGGCAAAGAAGA